>JAHIAM010003934.1:0-22586 GCA_021605205.1 Aegilops longissima | reverse complement strand
AATGCTATTCCAAGACAAATATTTCAGAAAGCTCAATGAATGGCATGGCATGGATGATCAAAGTGGATCCTCAAGATATTAAGGACAAAGGATTGGCTCAAGCTCAAAATCTCAAGACTCTACATTTTACATTTTAGTGATCCAAGATCACATTGAGTCTATAGGAAAAGCCAATACTATCAAGGAGGGATGAGGTGTTGCTTAATAAGCCTCTTGTTTCATGTGCTTAGTGATATGCTCCAAAACCCTCAACTATTTTCTCACATCCACATATGACCTAAACTCTAAAGTCAAAATCGGTCCCACCGATTCTTTCTATCCGCGCCACCGAAGTTCAAATGTCATAGCCATCGCCACAAACCCTAGGCAAATCGGTTTCACTGATAGGGATCTCGGTCTCACCGAGATGGGATTGTAATCTTTGTTTCCTTCGAATATTTCGGTCTAACCAAAGTGAGCGATCGGTCCCACCGAGATTGTAATGTAAACTCGCTTCCCTTTCAGAACTTTTCGTCTCACCAAAGAGCTTAATCGGTCCCACCGAAGTTTACTCGACCAACTCTCGGTTAGCTAATTACCAAAATCGGTCTCACCGAAGTTTGTGTAATCGGTCTCACCGAGATTACGTTATGCCCTAACCCTAACCATATCGGTCCTACCGAGTTGCATGTCGGCCCCATCAAAACCCTAACGGTCACTAGGTTTATCAATCGGTCCGACCGAAGTTTGTTGATTCGGTCCCACCGAGTTTGGTAAATTATGTGTAACGGTTAGATTTTGTGTGGAGGCTATATATACCCTCCACCTCCTCTTCATTCGTGAGAGAGCCATCGTAACAAACCTACACTTCCAACTTGCCGCCTCTGAGAGAGAACCACCTACCCTTGTGTTGAGGCCAAGATATTCCATTCCAACCACATGAATCTTGATCTCTAGCCTTCCCAAGTTGCTTTCCACTCAAATCTTCTTTCCACCAAATCCAAATCCTGTGAGAGAGAGTTGAGTGTTGGGGAGACTATCATTTGAAGCACAAGAGCAAGGAGTTCATCATCAACACACCATTTGTTACTTCTTGGAGAGTGGTGTCTCCTAGATTGGCTAGGTGTCACTTGGGAGCCTCGACAAGATTGTGGAGTTGAACCAAGGAGTTTGTAAGGGCAAGGAGATCGCTTACTCGTGAAGATCTACCGCTAGTGAGGCAAGTCCTTCGTGGGTGACGGCCATGGTGGGATAGACAAGGTTGCTTCTTCGTGGACCCTTCGTGGGTGGAGCCCTCCGTGGACTCAAAGAACTGCTACTCCTTCGTGGGTTGAAGTCTCCATCAACGTGGATGTACGATAGCACCACCTATCGGAACCACGACAAAAACATCCGGTTCCAATTATTTGAATCCTCCAAACCCTTCCCTTTACATTCTTGCAAGTTGCATGCTTTAATTTCCGCTGCCTATATACTCTTTGCATGCTTGCTTGAATTGTGTGAAGATTGCTTGACTTGTTCAAAGATAGCTAAAATCTGCCAAAGTGTAAAATTGGGAAAAGGTTAGGTTTTTAATTGGTCAAGTAGTCTAATCACCCCCTCTAGACATACTTCAAGGTCCTACAAGTGGTATTAGAGCTTTGGTCTCCATTTGCTTTGATTTCCATAGCTTTTGGTGGTCATAGCCTTGGTTTCACAACCTAGGAGAGTATGGCGCCTAGCGAGGGAAATTATCACCGTGAGAGGTCCTTACTTTGATGGCACTAATTTTGCTAGTTGGAAGCATAACATGAAAGTGCATATTCTCGTGACATAACCCCGCTGCTTGGGCTATGGTGTGTATTGGCTTGCTAGGTGAATTGTTTGATGGGAGAGAACCGAACCATGAAGCTATTGTGGAAGAGTTGAAGATGCTGCAATACAACGCTAAGCTTGTGATATCCTCTTCAATGGCTTGTGCCCAAGAGTTCAACAAAATCAGCCGCCTTGAGAATGCAAAGGAAATTTGGGATACTTTGATTGATATGCATGAAGGTACCAACTCACAAGGAATCCAAGTTGATGTGCTCCAAAGTCAGCTTGACAAGTTCAAATGAAGGATGGTGAAGGTGTCGCTGAAATGTACTCTAGGCTTGCTCTTATCACAAATGAGATTGCCGCTTAGGAAGTGAAGAGATGACGATGATTCATCATCAAGAAGATCCTAAGAGAATTGGATGGAAAATATGATACCGTGTGCTCATTGATCCAAATGATGCCAAATTACAAAGATCTCAAGCCAACGAAGTCATTGGAAGAATTGTTGCTCATGAGATGTCACTCAAGGATAAGGAAGAACTTCACAACAAGTCAAGTGGTGCTTAAAGCCTCATGTGAAGCCCCCACATCATCAAGTGAGAAACAAACCTTCAATGAAGAATTGAGCTTAATGGTGAAGAACTTCAACAAATTCTACAAGAGTAGAAGCAAAGAAAGAAGCTCTAAGTCAAGGTCCTACAATGACAAAAGATCTTCTAGTCGAGAGCGAATTGCTACAATTGTGGGAGACCCGACACTATTCCAATGTGTGTACGGCACCCTACAAAAGAAGAGAAGATTCTCCAAAGAGAAGAAGTAGAAGAGAAGAATCACCACCAAGAGAGAGAAGGAGTAGAGATGATCGTTATGAACGAAGACCCTCACGGAGAAGCAAGGATTCGGAAAGGAAGGACAAGTCATCAAAGAGCTACACAAAACGAAGACATCAAGCTCACGTCGGTGAATGGGTATCCGCCCGACCCGACAATCACTCCGAGAGAAGCTATCATCCGACCAATACACTCATGATGAAGGTGTTGCCGGTCTAGCACTTGTGTCAACCAACTCCTTCGACATATTTGATTCACCAAATGAAGGAATTGAAGATGCTTCATGGCCAAAGGTCCTAAGGTATCACACCCCGAGTATGTGGATTTTAATAGTGATGAAGATGACTTGCTAGGTAATGATGATTTACTTGTTGACAACTCTAGTGATGAATACTATGATGAAACGTCAATTAATCATGCTAATCAAAATGAAACGAATGACAATGATAAGGAGAAGATTGAACTTAACTAAAGAACTAAACACTCTTAAGTTAGCTCATGAAACTATCTTCGAAGATCGTCAAGAACTTTTCAGGGCTCATGAGAAGTTACGCTTTGAAAAACTCAATCTTGAGCAAGAGCATGAGTTCATAAAAGCAATCAATGATGATCTCCGTAAGAAAAGTTCTTCTTACATTGCCAAGCATTTACTCTTATCAACTTACATGCCTCAAGTCAAGTCAAGTAACAACAACAAGAAAGATTCTTCCTCTAGTAGTAACAATAATAATGCTAAATCCAATATTGTTGCTTCTAGTAGTTCTCTTGATTCCACTAATGATTCTCTTAGCCAAGTTACACTTGAGCAAGAAAACAGCTTATTGAAGGGAATTATAGAGAAAGGTGTATACAAGAGCCTTGCCGAGTAAGCAATTTGAGGAAATTGTACGCAAGCAAGGAAGGCACCGAAGAATCAAGGTGTTGGTTTTGAACGAAAGTTCAATGCCAATGGAGTTGAGTGGAAGAAGATCAATACCCCAAGACGAAGTTTGTTCCTCAACAAGAGAAGTATGATCCTACTTCCTTCAAGGGAACACAAGCACAAGATGATCTTCCACCACAAGACCACAAGAACAAAGGCAAGGACAAGCTTCAAGAGGAGATTGATGCATTTGAAGAAGCACCTAAGGCCTTGGTCAAGTGGGTTCCCAAGACTACGCCAAGTTCTACTTCATCAAGTACAACTACTACACCAAGGATTCCCATCAAGATGATGTGGATCCCAAGAAGAAGAACTAGAGAGTTCTTGAGGGTGACTCCACAACATTCTTCACTCATATCGTTATGGCAAAGACAAGTGCAATCATCTTCCATATCTTGCACTAGTTCAAGGAGTCACAAACCCTCATGTTGGTAAGGCAAGGACAAGGTAACCTAATGTTTTCATGGACATCATTTTGAGAATGCATCACTCTATGTCTATGGATATTCTTCTTGTTCCTTGTGGACTAACCCATGTAGGTATTGAAAGTGCAACTCACTCCAAAGGTTTGCTCCAAATGATCTACATCAACATTGAGCATCCACATCTTCAACACCTACATGAAGTCATCATCGACAAAACCCAAGGTTAGTTCATCCCTCTAAGGGGGATCTCACATCTACGGGGAGCTTAACTCTAAGAATTGAGTCAAAGCAACTCTAATTATGTGAACACATAAATGCTTTATGTAAAATTGGTAACCCCACTTGAGCTTAAACGATGAGTATGACCTATGATCAAATGTTCTCATTTGAATCCTAAGTCAATATACTCATATATAGATGACCTAGTCATCGCCAATTGTTTGATAGATGCTAGAATTGGTTGTGCATGCTTTGTCACATATTTCATTTGTCATTTTATTGTGTTAGCATGTTGGTTGCATATTTTACTCATTCGAGGACATCCACTTGTTGTTTTGATTGATTGGTTTCTTTTTCTTTGGCCAAGTGGATGGACAAGAATGCCTAAGAACCTTCTCTAGCTATCTATGCTTTTCTCATCTCAAACTCTATTCATGCTACATCACAAAATTTGATCAAGTCAGATTCGAACCACTTTGTGTGAGGAGCACTCGGAGTCCCCGATTCGTCATAGACTTAAAACTTCCAAAACTTCTTTGTGATTTTCAGTCTAACCGATTCATCCATTTCGGTCATACCGAGATCACTAAGTCGATCTAGATTTTCATCTCGGTGCAACCGATTTGAACTTTCGGTCACACCAAGTTGCTGTAATCGTTAATAGTTATGCATCTCTGCCACCGAAGTTGTTCCACTTCGGTCACACCGACAAAGTTGTCGGGCTATATATTCTCACGGCAAAATTTTGGAAAACTTTCTCCAAACTCTTCGCCAAGATAGCTCGCTTCCGCCTACTAGGTCTCCGGATTGTCGACTTCATATCACCGCCTCCGTCACTGGTCTCCGCCACCGCCAACGGATTTCATCTCCGCTGTCAGCCAGAAGCAGTTCATCGCCAACTAGGATATGAACTCGATCACAAGGCTATCCTCGCTCGATTCTCAGACATTGTGTTCATAATGCTTCTTGCCACGATTGAAACACCTCTATCCAATCAAAACAATCCTTAGAATAGATGTGATTCAAAATTTAGGTTAGGTTTCCGCCAAACCATCTCGCACTCCACCGAGTTGAAAAACTCAGCCCCACCGATTTGGCTAACGCCATTGCACTAGTAACTCTCTGGCCCGACCGAGAATTGCTATCAGGTGACCGATTTTAAAACTTTAGAAACCCTAGCAGTCTCGGTGTTAACTAAACCGTGACTCTGGTCTCGACCGAGTTCACTAGTTTAGGTTCCAAACTGCTTCGTATCACCGAGTTTGAAAATCGGTAGATCCAAATGCTTTCTCGTGGAAAACTAAAACTAAGTTTTTGAATCATTCTTTGCAAAATCTCAGATTTTGTGATGCTCATCCACTCTACCTCATCTATAACTATTCACTGTGGTCAGCAAGTGTGTGCAGATGTCGCACAAAGTGACAGCCGCAAGTCAAGAGCAGATTCACATGAGTGAGGGCACTAGTCCCTCTAGCAGCTCGATGAGGGGAGCAGAGCACTCCCAGCATTTGCCCAAAGCTGCCACCCGGACAAGGAAGAAGAAGACCTCAGAGTCTCGAGGATGAGGATTATGTGGCAGTTGAGGATGAGGCTATTTCAAAGAAGAAAGTACTCAAGAAGGAGTACAGCTCAACCGCAGAAAAGCCGTGGATGAAGATCAAAAGGCCCGCAGGAAGACAACCAATGTCGAAGCCGTAGTTCCACTCAAGCATCTTTGGAATCCCAACCCAAAGAGCCCGCGTCAGAAGGAAAGAAAAGGAAGGAAAGGGTCAAGAAGACCATGGCCGAGTAATAGGAAAGCCTTCCATTATGGAAGAAGAGGAAGAAGAAGAGGTTGTTGCACCAGCACCCAAGGCACAAAAGCTGATGGGTGATGCTATAAAGTCGTGGGCTGCAACTTCAAAGCCCAAAGAAGCACCCAAAGCTGCCTCCAAGCCCAAGAGTGCACCTAAGAGGAATACCAGAGTACACCACTGCTGAAAAGAACAAGGCCCCAAAGGCTCGATGTTGTCATGGAGGAAGATGATGAAGGGCAAGTCCTAAGGAAGCTCAAACCCAAGATTCCGCATCACAATGATGCTCATCCTGTGGCTGAAAACATGAAGATCAGAGAGACTTAGGGTTGAGGCTATGGAGAGAGTCGATCCATATGCCACCGTGAGAAGGACTGTTGTAGATTACGTGTTCCACACCAAGGAGCAGTAGGACTTCTATGAGACCATCTTGTTGGACAAAAAGCCCATAGTGTGTGATATGAGGTGGGTCGACCGACCTACATACAGAAAATGAAGAACACTATCCTGGAGTGTATGACAGCTTCAAAGGTGTGGAGTTGCAGACTTTGTTGGGCGTAAGCTCACAAACTGGAATGACGAGCTCATTATGCAATTCTACTCCACAAAGACATTTCTATCCAGATGGCAGATAGTTTGATGTCCGGAGGAACGAGATACCAATCAACCATTGAGGAATGGGCAAGTCTGATCAATGCCCCAAAGGAGAGTGAAGATGACTTGGACGTTTATGCCAAGAAGAAGATGGATCATAACTCTATGTCACAGATGTACAAGGAGATCCCTGATGAGGCACTTGAGACTTTCAAGTTTGGGTCATTTCATTTTCTTCGTCAGGCTGCCAACGATCAATCGGATCCTAAGGCACACTCGCTGCCCAAATCAGTGACCACAACATGATCAGAGGGCATGCAATTAATTTGCTACACATATTTGATGTGCCCCGTAAATTCAAGGTCATGAGCCTCATAGTTGAGACTATCAAGAGGACAGCAAAGCAGACTCAAAAGAGAAGTCTGGATATGCCCCACAAATTCAGGAGTTGATTAACTCAAAGATTGGCACAGGAAGTATCTGCTGGATAAGGAACACTTAGTTCTCTATCCTCGACTTTGAGGACAATCAAGTTGTCATGACCGAGAATGAACCATCATCAAGACAAGCTCAAGAAAAGAAGGAGAAAGCAAGGAAAGAGAAGGATGCCAAGATGCCAACTCTAGCAGAGGCATCTCGAGTACTTTTGAAGAACAAGGGACCAACTTGGATACTTGATAGCATCAACTTCTATGGATTGAGAAGGGTTGGCCACCCTAACTCAAAACCAGGAGAGCCTCGAAAGAATCATGGAACAAAAATTCTATGATCTTGATGTCAAAGTAACTCGATATTCACCGGGCCAGGAGCAGCTACAGGATGACATGCAGAGAGGAAGGGCAGGACAACAATCGATGCATTTGTCGAGTGCCTCGAGCTCAGAGATCACCGCAGAGCAGCACTGCACACCGAGTCACTTCATCTCGCTCCAGCCACAGCTCCAACCAAGAACCAGCTCCAAAGACTAACTCCTTCAGCTCCTTCCACATCAACTCAAGTCTTCGCCCAAGGAGCCATCTCTATGCCACCAACAAGACCAAGCCCGAGAGACGATATAGTGCTATGCATTTTCTAGGAACTTTTGGTAACTTGTTGCCAAAGGGGAGAAAATGTATAGATCATAGGGCTTCGAGAGAGAGAGAGAGTTTGCTTTTTGTTCTCTTGTCTTCTTGGTTGAACTTTGTTTGCCTTTTGATTGCTTGAGATACTATGCTATTACTCGTGAGACATTGATGATCATGTGTTTGATCATAAGCTACGCTTATGCTTGTTAGATGATATTATGTTACTTACCCTTATATGATCATTCACTTTGCTTGGTGATGAGTGCATGTATTCAATATTTATTATTTTGGGCGCTCCACCAAGATGTATGTGACATGGAAGAGTAACCCATGAGCCTAATTCCTTGTGCATTTTCAGTCCAAAGCAAATCTTAAAATATGCACAAATTTAGGGGAGCTCTTGCTTATCACATACTTCTCAAAGCTTATTTATGTTTTTCAATCTTATTATCATTTGTCGAAGTTTTGATCTATATGTTGTCATCAATTACCAAAAAGGGGAGATTGAAAGTGCAACTATCCCTAGGTGGTTTTGGTAATTCATAACAACATATAGCTCATTGAGCTAACGCTATTCCAAGACAAATATTCCAGGAAGCTCAATGAATGGAATGGCATGGATGATGAAAGTGGATCCTCAAGATATTAAGGACAAAGGATTGGCTCAAGCTCAAAAGCTCAAGACTTACATTTTACATTTTAGTGATCCAAGATCACATTGAGTCTATAGGAAAAGCCAATACTATCAAGGAGGGATGAGGTGTTGCTTAATGAGCCTCTTGTTTCATGTGCTTAGTGATATGCTCCAAAACCCTCAACTACTTTCTCACATCCACATATGACCTAAACCTAAAGTCAAAATCGTCCCACCGATTCTTTCTATCCGCGCCACCGAAGTTCAAATGTCATAGCCATCGCCACAAACCTAGGCAAATCGGTTTCACCGATAGGGATCTCGGTCTCACCGAGATGGGATTGTAATCTCCTGCTTCCTTCAGAACGCTTTTGGTCTAACCAAAGTGAGCGATCGGTCCCACCGAGATTGCAATGCGTAAACTCTCTGCTTCCTTTTGTAACTTTTCGGTCTCACCGAAAGAGCTTAATCGTCCCACCGAAGTTTACTCGACCAACTCTCTGTTAGCTAATTATCAAAATCGGTCTCACCGAAGTTTGTGTAATCGGTCTCATCAAGATTACGCTATGCCCTAACCCTAACCATATCGGTCCTACCGAGTTGCATGTCACCCCATCGAAAACCCTAACGTCACTAGGTTTACTGAATCGGTCCGACCAAGTTTGTTGATTCGGTCCCACCGAGTTTGGTAAATTGTGTGTAACGGTTAGATTTTGTGTGAGGCTATATATACCCCTCCACCTCCTCTTCATTCGTGGAGAGAGCCATCGTAACAAACCCACGCCCAACTTGCCGCCTCCGAGAGAGAACCACCTACCCTTGTGTTGAGGCCAAGATATTCCATTCCAACCACATGAATCTTGATCTCTAGCCTTCCCAAGTTGCTTTCCACTCAAATCTTCTTTCCACCAAATCCAAATCCTGTGAGAGAGAGTTGAGTGTTGGGGAGACTATCATTTGAAGCACAAGAGCAAGGAGTTCATCATCAACACACCATTTGTTACTTGGAGAGTGGTGTCTCCTAGATTGTCTAGGTGTCACTTGGGAGCCTCCGACAAGATTGTGGAGTTGAACCAAGGAGTTTGTAAGGGCAAGGAGATCGCCACTTCGTGAAGATCTATCGCTAGTGAGGCAAGTCCTTCGTGGGCGACGGCCATGGTGGGATAGACAAGGTTGCTTCTTCGTGGACCCTTCGTGGGTGGAGCCTCCCGGACTCACAAGCAACTGCTACTCCTTCATGGGTTGAAGTTCCATCAACGTGATGTACGATAGCACCACCTATCGGAACCACGACAAAAACATCAGTTGTTCCAATTGCGCTTGAATCCTCCAAACTCTTCCCTTTACATTCTTGCAAGTTGCATGCTTTAATTTACGCTGCCTATATACTCTTTGCATGCTAGCTTGAATTGTGTGAAGATTGCTTGACTTGTTCAAAGATAGCTAAAATCTGCCAAAGTCTACAATTGGGAAAAGGTTAGGTTTTTAATCGGTCAAGTAGTCTAATCACCCCCTCTAGACATACTTCAAGGTCCTACACGCGCTTCCTCCACCACCACCACACCGCCAGTGCGCTGCCGACGGAGTCTTCCCTCAACCTCTCCTTCCCCTTGCTGGATCAAGGCGTGGGAGACGCCACCGCAGCATGTGTGTTGAACGCGAGGCGCCCGTTGTTGGTGCTTAGATCGAATCAACCACGATCTGAATCGCTACGAGTACGACTCCTTCATCCACGTTTTTGTAACGCTTCCGCATCGCGGGTCTACAAGGGTATGTAGATGCACTCCCTTCCCTCATTGCTAAATTATCCATAGATTGATCTTGGTGACGCCAGAGAAAATTTTGAATTTCTGCTACGTTCCCCAACAGTGGCATCATGAGCCAGGTTTATGCGTAGTTTCTATGCACGAGTAGAACACAAAGTAGTTGTGGGCGTTGATTTTGTCAATTTACTTGCCGTTACTAGTCTTATCTTGATTCGCGGTATTGTGGGATGAAGCGTCTGACCGACTCTTACACGCATAACTTACGTGAGACAAAGTTCCACCGATCGACATGCAATAGTTGCATAAGGTGGCTAGCGGTGCCGCCTCCCACTTTAATCAGATCGGATTCGATGAAAAGGGTCCTTATGAAGGGTAAATAGCAATTGACATATCACGCTGTGGTTTTTATGAGGTAACAAACATTCTTGCTAGAAACCCATAGCAGCCATCAGAAACATGCAAACAACAATTAGAGGATGTCTAACTTGTTTTTGCAGGTATGCTATGTGATGTGATATGGCCAAAAGAATGTGATGAATAATATATATGATGTATGAGATTGATCATGTTCTTGTACTAGGAATCACGACTTGCATGTTGATGAGTATGACAACCGGCTGGAGCCATAGGAGTTGTCTTATTTATTGTATGACCTGCGTGTCAATGATAACGCCATGTAATTACTTTACTTTATTGCTAACTGCTAGCCATAGTAGTAGAAGAAATAGCTGGCAGACATCTTCATGAAGACACAATGATGGAGATCATGGTGTCATGCCGGTGACGATGATGATCATGGAGCCCCAAAGATGGAGATCAAAAGGAGCAAAATGATATAGGCCATATCATGTCACTTTTGATTGCATGTGATGTTTATCATGTTTATGCATCTTATTTGCTTAGAACGACGGTAGTAAATAAGATGATCCTCATTAAAATTTCAAGAAAAGTGTTCCCCAAACTGCAACCGCTATGTAAAGTTCATTGTTTCAAGCACCACGTGATGACCGGTGTGATAGAGTCTAACGCTCACATACAACGGGTGTAAGCCAGATTTACACACGCCAAACACTTAGGTTGACTTGACGAGCCTAGCATGTACAGACATGGCCTCGAACACAAGAGACCTAAAGGTCGAGCATGAGTCGATGGTAGATACGATCAACATGAAGATGTTCACCGATGATGACTAGTCCGTGCCTCACGTGATGATCGCATACGCCTCTAGTTGACTCGGATCATGTAATCACTTAGATGACTAGAGGATGTCTATCCGAGTGGAGTTCATAAGATGAACTTAATTATCCCTAACATAGTAAAAAAAGGTTTTTGCAAATTATGTCGTAGCTCGCGCTTAGTTCTACTATTTTAATATGTTCCTAGAGAAAATTCAGTTGAAAGTTGATAGTAGCAATTATGCGACTAGGTCCGTAAACCGAGGATTGTCCTCGCTGCTTCGTAGAAGGCTTATGTCCTTATTGCACCACTGCGTGTGTCGAACCTCTAACGCCGCCTCGTGGATGTTAAGTAACATCCGACATACACGCTTTGATAACTACGTGATAGTTCAAGAATGTTAAATGGTTTAGAGTTGAGGCAATCAAGACTTATTTCAAAACGTCCGCAAACATATGAGATGTTTGAGGGCTGAAATTGGGATTTCAGTGCTGAAAGTGCAACTATCCCTAGGTGGTTTTGGTAATTCATAACAACATATAGCTCATTGAGCTAATGCTATTCCAAGACAAATATTTCAGGAAAGCTCAATGAATGGCATGGCATGGATGATGAAAGTGGATCCTCAAAATATAAAGGATAAAGGATTGGCTCAAGCTCAAAAGCTCAAGACTCTACATTTTACATTTTAGTGATCCAAGATCACATTGAGTCTATAGGAAAAGCCAATACTATCAAGGAGGGATGAGGTGTTGCTTAATGAGCCTTTTGCTTCATGTGCTTAGTGATATTCTCCAAAACCTCCACTACTTTCTCACATCCACATATGACCTAAACCTAAAGTCAAACTCGCCCCTACCGATTCTTTTATCCGCGCCACCGAAGTTCGGATGTCATAGCCATCGCCACAAACCCTAGGCAAATCGGTCTCACCGATAGGGATCTCGATCTCACCGAGATGGGATTGTAATCTCTCCGCTTCCTTCGAACGCTTCGGTCTAACCGAAGTGAGCGATCGGTCCCACCGAGATTGCAATGTAAACTCTCCGCTTCTTTTGCGTAACTTTTCGATCTCACCGAAAGAGCGAATCGGTCCCACCGAAGTTTATTCGACCAACTCTTCCGTTAGCTAATTACCAAATTCGTCTCACCGAGTTTGTGTAATCAGTCTCACCGAGATTACGCTATGCCCTAACCCTAACCATATCGGTCCTACCGAAGTTGCATGTCATTCCCATGAAAACCCTAACGGTCACTAGGTTTACTAAATCGGTCCGACCGAGTTTGATGATTCGGTCCCACCGAGTTTGGTAAATTGTGTGTAACGGTTAGATTTTGTGTGGAGGCTATATATACCCCTCGACCTCCTATTCATTCGTGGAGAGAGCCATCGTAACAAACCTACACTTCCAACTTACCAGCCTCGAGAGAGAACCACCTACTCATGTGTTGAGGCCAAGATATTCCATTCCAACCATATGAATCTTGATCTCTAGCCTTCCCAAGTTGCTTTCCACTCAAATCTTCTTTCCACCAAATCCAAATTCTGTGAGAGAGAGTTGAGTGTTGGGGAGATTATCATTTGAAGCACAAGAGCAAGGAGTTCATCATCAACACACCATTTGTTACTTGGAGAGTGGTGTCTCCTAGATTGGCTAGGTGTCACTTGGGAGCCTCCCACAAGATTGTGGAGTTGAACCAAGGAGTTTGTAAGGGCAAGGAGATCGCTTACTGTGAAGATCTACCGCTAGTGAGGCAAGTCTTCGTGGGCGCACGGCCATGGTGGATAGACAAGGTTGCTTCTTCGTGGACCCTTCGTGGGTGGAGCCTCCGTGACTCACGCAACCCTTACCCTTCGTGGTTGAAGTCTCCATCAACGTGGATGTACGATAGCACCACCTACCGAACCACGACAAAAACATCCGTGTTCCAATTATGCTTTGAATCCTCCAAACCCTTCCCTTTACATTCTTGCAAGTTGCATGCTTTATTTTCCGCTGCCTATCTACTCTTTGCATGCTTGCTTGAATTGCGTGAAGATTGCTTGACTTGTTCAAAGATAGCTAAAATCTGCCAAAGTCTAAAATTGGGAAAAGGTTAAGTTTTAATTGGTCAAGTAGTCTAATCACCACCCCCTCTAGACATACTTCAAGGTCCTACAAGTGGTATCGAGCTTTGGTCTCCATTTTCTTTGATTTCCATAGCTTTGGTGGTCATAGCCTTGGTTTCATAACCTAGAGAGTATGGCGCCTAGCTTAGGAAATTATCACCGTGAGAGGTCCTTACTTTGATGGCACTAATTTTGCTAGTTGGAAGCATAAGATGAAAATGCATATTCTATTACATAACCCCGCTGCTTGGGGAAATTGTGTATTGGTTTGCAAGGTGAATTCTTTGATGGGAGAGAACCAACCGTGAAGCTAAAAGTGGAAGAGTTGAAGATGTTGCAATACAACGCCAAGCTTGTGATATCCTCTTCAATGGCTTGTGCCCCAAGAATTCAACAAAATCAGCCGCCTTGAGAATGCAAAGGAAATTTGGGATACTTTGATTGATATGCATGAAGGTACCGACCACAAGGAATGCAAGTTGATGTGCTCCAAAGTCAGCTTGACAAGTTCAAAATGAAAGATGGTGAAGGTGTCGCTGAAATGTACTCTAGGCTTGCTCTTATCACAAATGAGATTGTCGGCTTAGGAAGTGAAGAAATGACCGATGATTCATCATCAAGAAGATCCTAAGAGCATTGGATGGAAAATATGATACCGTGCAGTACATTGATCCAAATGATGCCAAATTACAAAGATCTCCACCAACGGAAGTCATTGGAAGAATTGTTGCTCATGAGATGTCACTCAAGGATAAGGAGGAACTTCACAACAAGTCAAGTGGTGCTTATAAATCCTCATGTGAAGCCCCCACATCATCAAGTGAGAAACAAACCTTCAATGAAGAATTGAGCTTAATGGTGAAGAACTTCAACAAATTCTACAAGAGTAGAAGCAAAGAAAGAAGCTCCAAGTCAAGGTCCTACAATGACAAAAGATCTTCTAGTCGAGAGCGAAATTGCTACAATTGTGGGAGACCCGGACACTACTCCAATGAGTGTACAGCACCCTACAAAAGAAGAGAAGATTATCCTAAGAGAAGAAGTAGAAGAGAAGAATCACCACCAAGAGAGAGAAGGAGTAGAGATGATCGTTATGAACGAAGACCCTCACGGAGAAGCAAGGATTCGGAAAGGAAGGACAAGTCATCAAAGAGCTACACAAAACGAAGACATCAAGCTCATGTTGGTGAATGGGTATCCGACTCCGACTCCCACAATCACTCCGAGAGAAGCTATCACTCCGACTCCGAATACACTCAAGATGAAGGTGTTGCCGGTTTAGCACTTGTGTCAACCAACTCCTACGACATATTTGATTCACCAAATGAAGGAATTGGAAGATGCTTCATGGCCAAAGGTCCCAAGGTAACACACCTCGAGTATGTTGATTTTAATAGTGATGAAGATGACTTGCTAGATGATGACGATTTACTTATTGACAACTCTAGTGATGAATACTATGATGAAACGTCAATTAATCATGCTAATCAAGATGAAACGAATGACAATGATTAGGATAAAATTGAGCATCTAACTAAATAACTAAACACTCTTAAGTTAGCTCATGAAACTATCTTCAAGATCATCGAGAACTTTAAGGGCTCATGAGAAGTTACGCTTTGAAAAGCTCAATTGTCGTGTCAAACCGCGGATCTCGGTAGGGGGTCCCGAACTCAAGCGCCTAGGCGGATGGTAACAGAGACGAGGGACACGATGTTTTACCAGGTTCGGCCCTCTCGATGGAGGTAATACCCTACCCCGCTTGATTAATATTGATGATATGTGTAGTACAAGAGTAGATCTACCACGAGATCAAAGAGGCTAAACCCTAGAAGCTAGCCTATGGTATGATTGTTGTTTTTCTCACGGACTAAAACCTCCGGTTTGTATAGACACCGGATAGGTTAGGGTTACATGAGTTGGTTACAATGGTAGGAGATCTACATATCCAGATCGCCAAGCTTGCCTTCCACGCCAAGGAAAGTCCAATCCGACACGGACGAAGTCTTTAATCTTGTATCTTCATAGTCTTGGAGTCCGCCGTGACGATAGTCCGCTATCTAGACACCCCTAGTCCAGACTCCTCAAGAGCTCCCTAACCAGTGCTTCAATGACGACGAGTCCGCATGCATATTGTCTTTGGCATTGCAAGGCGGGTTCCTCCTCCAATACTTCATAGAAGGTTTTGAACACAAGGATAGTGTCCGCTCGCAAAACAAGTTCCACATTCCACCGTAGAGAGAATAACTTTTGCACAGATCCGCCGACGATTCAAGGGCGTGACATCACACCAGTGGCCAGCCTTTATATGAATCGCTTTTTACTGCTTTCACCTTAGCGCTTAGCGAGGCGGTTTCCGTGGCACGCCTTATCAAAGCATAGATCGTGCCCCCTTATTCCGGGATTCCCATCAATACGACATGGTAACCCAACTGCGCTGCTGGCACGCCTCCATCAAAGGCGAGTCCTAATCGACCATGGGTGGGCTCTTGTATTCAACCTCTTTATAATGAGACCAAGGCCCTCTTCTTTTTACACCTCCATCGAAGTTCGCCAAGGCTTCGAGTTCCAACACCCAAAGCTTCAGATTCAGCGCTGGATCTTCGACGATGTCCGCTCCGACCAAAGACGACCGATGGATTACTTCCTCCGCCATGTAAGAAGATGTGCTAAAGCTGCGACGCCGGTATCTAACCGACGAGATCTCGTGATAGGCTGCATGCTCCAGGCAGGTCATTCCTACTCCCGAGCCCGGCGAGAACGTGGTGTTCAGAAATCTCACTTCCGCCGGGTTTAGGCTTCCGACGATCCCTTGTGCGGGGGCCTCATGTTTTATTATGGGCTTGATTTCCATGACTTGAACTGGAGTCCATCCTCCATATCTCGCCATTCATTGTCGTATGTGAGGCCTTCCTCCATATTACCCCCCACTTTGGATTGTGGCTCAAGACCTTCAAGGTGGAGCCAAAGATGATCGAGGGGCAACAAGCAGAGTGCGGAGGGGCGGTCATAAGCAAATGTGCCGATGCTCTATGGCCCGAGGGCTCTTTTCAAGAGGAGCTTGGTTTGTGGCAACGGAGTGGTTTTATATCACCGCCTCCCAGGGCACCAAATGGGTGGCGCCCCGCCCACTCAGTCCACCACAGCTGGCCGGCGCCATGGTTCAACAAGGGGCTCGACTGGGGCCGCCCAAGGACGCTCTTGCTCAGTGGCTGTATTCGAGACCTCCAGAAAGAGAGATCAATCTGCTGCAGTGGCGCAGGTTATGTTGATCCGCGCCTTCTGCCCTCGCAAACGCCGCCCTCCGCCTGTGGGAATTTAATCCGAGGGACCACGAGCCTCCAAAATTTTATGGGCACGGCGCCTGTGGAGATGTATAAACTGTTCTTCGGATCACAAGAGAAGTGTCCGACTGACCGAGGATGCAGGACTAAGCTGCAATCGCCCAGACACTCAAGTAAGTAGTCCCAGAACCGGACAAGTTGTTCATTCATTTATCATATATATATATATGCCCTTTAAAGGAGCCGCTTTCTTGAACAGGAGGATAGTCAAGGCAAAGTTAATAAGGTGTCCGCCCTCCCAGAGACCATGCCGGATCCCATGCCGACCAAGATGTTGAAGGTCGCGCTTTTGAAGAAGGCGAAGGGGGCGGGAAGCAACCGCTTTCACGAAGGAGGCTATCAAGGAAGGAGGGATTAAAGTCCCGCCTTTCGAGGAGAGAAGAGGACCGCCTGAAGATCCAGAGGTCAAGGCCTCAAAGAGGGAAGGAATCTTCTTCAGAGAGTCCGCACTGGAAGTAACCCAGCCGCACTATTTCCCAAGGGGATCAGCCCAATGAGCCGTAAGTAAAAAGAAGGGGTCTTGTAAATAAGGAACATCCCCATTTATTTATGAAGATAACCGAAATTGTACCTTGTAGTTCGGACCTCACCTTCTCGCAGAGCTCGCCTTCGGGGATCTTCTTCCGAGATGATGGAGAGCGAACGCCCACCTGTCGCAGACCTCATAGAAGCGTACGACCGAGGTGTCGCCGCGAGGGTTCCCTGTCCGGCGGGCGGGAAGGTCCGCGCCAAGTGGTGTGCGGTCGGAGGAGTCAAGGATCTGCTTCGGGCGAGCGGCTATCTCGTAAGATCACCGTGTTTAGAAGCGACCGACCAGACGGTCAAGCTTCCGGTATCCATGCCATCCTCGGATCAGTATGCCGGCACACACAGACATCAATGTATATATCAAAGTGCAATCACATGTATAAATAACGAAACTGATATATATACCTCATAAGTCTCGCCGAAACAAGTAATCGGGTGGAGTCCCATCAACGCCATCGGCAAAGTTGAGTGTAGACCGTAACCCCGTATCGTAACTCTTACTGTCGAGGAAATATCTGCAACATGATACGCTGCAGTCACAGAGGTCAGTACATTGAATGTACCGCAAGATCACAATAAGAGAAAGCAGATGATAAACTATACTATATGCAGATGGCTTTGTGGCTCAGATTCGAGTTTTGTTTATGTAAAAGCTGGTTTTATTATCCCTACATCAAAGGAATAAATGAAGTCTGTACTATGGAGTTTTCTATCATGACATGGTTCCGCCAACCGATGTCTCATAGCCCACAATCATCATAAGTTGCCCACAATTGTTATCAATCCGTGTTGAGAGTTCCAAGATAGATCCAGTCCAGATGCTCAAATTGTCCGTGAATCGGGACACGGCTAATCGATTAGGGTTTAAACCCCTCGCAGAGGTTTGTACACTTTACCCGCAAGATTCGATCCTCTCGACACGCTTCTCGCACTTCGTGGTGTTTGAGAACAAGATGACCAAACATGGTCTTCCAAAGAGTTCCTCCGACCACCGTCCTGACTCAACCCATCCTACCGTAGTTCTACATCTGCTAGTACCGCCCCAGCCAGAGTCACAACTAAGGTCAACCAAGCCAGAGCCCATAATGACTTGCGGTTGCATAGGTAAGCTCCGGCATGAAGTATTCTTCCGCCTGAGTCTGGGTGAAGCTCCGCAAGATATCATGGCGCTTCTCCATGCATCCCGCCAACCACTGGTTTCTCCAGGTGCCCACCAACCGCCCTTCACCCAAGAGTGTATTGAATTCTTGTCTCTAGTCTTGAAGTCTTGAGATCTTGAAGATGCAGTCCTTGCAGATTCCATCATGGAGTTGTCGCCATTGACGAGAGTCCTCCTTCTTCACACCACTCGGACACTCATACCAAACCCCGCCTACTACAGCGTAGCATTAGAATAAAATAACGCCTCGGCTTGGTAACAGGGTGATGGGTTCCTACCATGCATACTACTCAACTACAAGAATTTCAATAACACCATCGACGGGTGGTTGCAAAGGTGCCACTAAATGCAATAAAACATAGGTAAGAAAGCATGGTCAAAGTGAACTTGCTCGGTGATGTTGACGAAGAAGAATTATCGCTCAAGAAATAACTTGATAGACTACTCGTCACTGATGAAATATATATAACAAACATATCATTCACATAAGCACTCACACTAACAATCAAAACAAAAGAGAGAGCTAATAAGAATCCAAGGAACTTCAAATAAAACTAGGGAGTCTTCTTCACAACATTCACAAAAATAGTTTTGTCTAACGGAAAATAAAACACTAAAATAACAGAGAATAAAATATAAATTTAGTTAATACAAAGAAAAATAAAGTATTTTTCATAAAGCTATTTTGAAAGTATTTTCAATTGGGAGTTAAATAGTAGAGAAATCCATTGCAAGTTATTAGCTTAACTTGAATTGATTTCACGATAACAAAATAAAAATAAATATAAAACTTGTTGAACACCTACTGTTTAACTAATAGAAACCAAACATAAACTTTCTGAAATATAAAATAAAATAATTTAAAACAACTATAGAAAAGAAGTAGCTATAATTCAATAGAACTAAAATAGAATTTGTTTTACATGAAACAATAAGCTAAAATACTCAAACAATTTTGAAGTTTTACCACTGGTAAATATGATCACTAGTGATCAGTAGAAAAAGAATCAAATAAAAATCTATTTTAAACTCCGGAATAAGAAAACAAGCTTTAATTCAAATCTGATCTAACTCAATTTTTATAAATCCAAACATAGACAAATTATATATTTTGGAAACTACAAGAAAATTGTGATCTAACGCAAAAGAATCAGCATCATTGGACTCTAGATCAAAAGTTATAAGCTAAACAAGAACGGAACTAAATCTGTTACGGAAATAAATCTGAAAACGAAAACGGAGTTACCTGACGTGAGGCAGAGATGGCAGGAAGGAGACGGTGATGTGGAGGGCTGCTCAAGAGGGGGCGAGGTCGCCAAGGGTGGGGTGGCGGAGGAGGGGCTCGGCGCTGGGGAGGTGGCGCTGGGCGATGGGAGGTTTCATGAGAGCTCCCGGTGAGCTGCTTTCTAGGCAGGAAAAGGAGGACGGCGGCAGAAGGCTACGGGCAGGAGGGGCATGGTGATGGGAAAATGGAACGAGGAGAGGGAGGAGTTTTATAGGCGGTCTCGGAGGCGCTGGGATGGAAAGACGAGGGAGATCGAAGGTGGAGTTTCGCTCCATGGATATGGAAAGCTTCAGAACGGAGAGGAAACAGAGGAAGGAGATGATCTCTGTTGGCTAGAATAGGAAAGTGCTTAATGGGCCAGGTTTTTCCTAATAAAACGATTCCATTCCTATTTTTAAAATTAGGAAACTAAAACAATAAAAGGGAAATCAAATCAATTCGAATAAAGAGTTTTTATATACTAAAATTATCAAAAAATAAAATGTAGATGATGAGCATTATTCCACGGCCAAAATAAAAACTAAAAAAATGTTTTCAGAAAATCCCTAAAGGCTTTATTTCTTTTTGCAAATAATTTTAAATAAAACTTTGGTTTTTCTTGGCTCAATATTTTCAAAATGCCCCGATTTTGGAGGGTCATTTTCTCCGCTTTTCTTGCTTGCAAGAATTTATTTTTCGGGTATTTCTGGGAAGAAAAATAGAGAAACAAGTGCAAATATTTGAAAGAATTAAATTGCAAAACTCCGCTCAAATTCTTCATAGTTGAAGAAGTCATGTCATCTTCTCTCATTGATTTTAATAGGATGAATTTGAATTTACCGGAGAAGGGAAAGTCATTTTATTCTCTCTTTCAAAAGTTTTTGAAAAGGTTCAAATTTCACCAAGTTTAATTCACTCAAGCAAACAAACAAACAATTCAATTAATTATATTAACATTCCAAAATTTGGGATGTTACAAACCTACCATTACTTAAAATGAATCTCTGCCCTAGATTCAAGAGGCTAGCAAGAAAAGGTTAGGGTTGGGGTCTTCTAGCAAATGTCTTGGTCGAAGGTCGTGGTGCTACCACACTTAAAAACAAGGTCATGGTTCCAATAAACTCAGATATTTCCTCCGAGGGCTGACAATGTATGTCTCTTCACATATCTTACAATAGCTCCTTCATTAAAGCTCTTCCGCTGTAAGCATAGAGTTTTCCTCAAAAGCTTGGGTCGGTTCACAAAGTTGAAGTTCGTCCCAGACCGGATCTTCTTAGCTGATGGGTATGTGTCCATTCTAAACAACTATCGAAACACTCATGGTGGTCTACAATTTATGGTTTTCTCCCGCAGAAAACGGGTCTGTTGAACCTCACCGATAACCCACGATTGGCATCGCCAGCCAGTAGGGTTCCATCGTCCTACCATTCTATGGTTTTAGGGCTTATAGCGCCGACAACTCTTCAAAGGTTTTCAAGTCTCTCTGATTTTCCATCAACATATGATAGTTCATGATAGAAGTCTTCGTATGGGGCCAATCCATCCCTGCATTTGAATCATTACCACATACGAAATATCGAATCACGATTCTAACACTTGGGCATACCACAAGCATTGCAGAATTTTCTCTTGTTCTCGAACCGAGTTCGTATAAATCCATGGTTTCTGCATGCCAAACAAAACATCTATCGTTACTTCACCACTCGTCGGTTTTTATGAACCTCCTCACGTAAACGTAGGCTGATTTGATCACTACTTCTTCCAAGTGTATTCCTTTATCCAGGTTACAACTGCTCCTTCAAAATCCTCGGCCCGTGGGTTATGGCCCACTTCAAAGACTAGTGCAGCTTTAAATCATCCTTGAGTAACTCTCTGTTACACCTCCTTTGAATCCAAGAGTACTGCTTCTTCATACCATCATATCAAAACAAAACTCCAACTTATTTTGTTCAGCTTCCTTCTATGGACCGTCATGAATAACACATTTCTTCTTCATTGATCTTGTGGCTTTACAGAGTACTATGACCAAAAGAATGCACAAGTTTATCCATAAAATCTCATTATTTTCATATCAATCTTTCATTACATCCTTAACCATTTTCGTAAATTCAAATTCCAAAAGTACTTTGTTACAAATGCCACCCACATGATTTGGTATGGTCGCATTACTTCCAACTTTATTCATTTATCCTCCTCGAGGATTTTTCAGTCCCACCGAAGTGTGCGATATGAGCCTTGAAATCTTCAATCTTCTTTTTCATCATGGTGGTCTTGAGCTTCACCTTCATCATCTCTGTATGCACTTCGCTTAGGTATTCCTGAGTATAACGGAGTCTTGCTTCAAGTATTTCTCTCGATTCAAGGCGATGGCTTCCATGGCTGCTTCACTAACACAGCATCAAGAAAGTTGCTTGTGTCACACGTGAGATGAAAAGTAATGCCCCATCCTCTTTGGGCAAACTCCTTTCAAACGGTGGAGGTGTACTCCACATACCAAAGTTCCACTTTTGCATGAAGGGTAGCCTTTGTAGACCGTGCATCTCCTTCAAGGTGAATATGCTTCATCATGTCCTTCAAGATCTTCGTAATCATGATCACTGGTCGTGGTCATGATCGCTTTGTGGCCCTTAAGGAAAGACTCATAAAGGGTTGTCATCTGATGTGTAGGATAGGAGGGTGCTCGTAACAAGGAATGTATCTCCATGGGGAAATTGCAATTGTCTCCGTAAAAGTTTGGTGTTCAGCTTGTCCATGGGTTCAAGATTCGGGTTTGGTTGAGATAGAAAGAGAAAGCAATTACCCACTCATCAACAAAATTATCGCTTGTAATGGGCCGTTCTACTATGGTTTTGTTTCTAAGTCCTCATTTCTTCGTGTCTTCAATGCTCGGAGTTTTCCAATTCCCGATGTGTTCTATATGAAGGCCTTCTACCATTCTTCCGTAATTTACGCTCTCTCATGGTTGAAATAAATACAAATCTA
>JAHIAM010003933.1:0-31122 GCA_021605205.1 Aegilops longissima | reverse complement strand
AGAGGCTGGCTCTTGCATGAGAGCCCACTTTCCACTTTTTCCCTTGCCTCTTTCCTCCACATATGCAAAATGCCATGTAAAGCGACTATTTACTTACTTTTACTTGCCCCAGGTTTAAGCCCACATAGGCATAAAGTCTGTGGCAAGTTAATCAAGAAGAGAGAGACTAGTTTGGTGACCCAAGGAAGAACCGTGAAGCGGTACCTAGGTGAAAAACAATTTTGAGTCTATAGCTAATTAAATGAAGCAAACTTAGCAACACCATTTCATTGAAGAGGTCACCCTTGGCAAATGAATAATACTAGTATTTTCGGTCCATAAAAGAACGTTTTGGCACTACACTAGTGTCAAAAACTTCTTATATTATGGGACGAGGGAGTACGGAAAGAGATAGAGAGAGTAAAAATACATTATAAACCTTATAGCCAACCTTGTTGTAGTATGAGTGACTAATGATGACTATGTATGACATGCCAACATCGAAGCCTAACGACCTGTTAAATTGGGCCCACCACGAGGCGCGACGTGGGTAGGCCGGACCATGATACGGCTGCCGGCAGCCCTTGGATCCGAGATCAAACGGTCGATGCTGTTGCTGAAAATTTGCAATAACCTCCGTGATAGGATATTCACCCAAGGTCTAGAATCACGCCATGCAAGTGATTCAGATCCAAGGGCTTGGCCCGATATGGGAGAATGGAAAGCCACACCCTCCGTTTGACGGGCAGCGCCCACTGCCCCGACGCCCTTCAATACTACGGCGTTCGCTTTAGTCGCCCCGCCCATTCACATTAAGTTCCACTAATCCTAACCTCCTCCCAAACCATGGCCCCCAAATCTCCACGATCGGCGGTGAGTACAAGGTTAGAACCATCACCGGGAGTTCGACATCTCTACACGCTTTCCGCGAGGTGAAAGGATGCCTTTCGCCGACGATGTTCAAAAACTCGATGATGAGTGGGTCACGGCTAGATGTTGAGTACACCAGTCCCGGACGAGAAAGGATCTAAAGGACTAAGAGAGGAAGAAGCCCGCCGTGATCCAGGTTTGCGAATAACATTTGCTTGGTCTACCACATATGCATGCCGACGTTGAGTGCCAGGATTTTAAGAACTTCCTCAAGGACAAAATAGGAAATTAATCAGAGACTTTAAGAACGACAAAGAAGTCCTGGGTCGATAGGCCTCGTAGGCAACCCTTCGACCCGTAAGAATCGGCCGGTGCCTTCTCGTCACCTTCACGCCGGCAGGAGCCATGGTTCATCCTTCGATCGTAAACCGGAGAAACCTCATTACACGCTTTCATCGCCATGCATGGCAGCGAATGTACTAGATATAGACCACATCCACTACGCTGCAATGGATGGCTACCTTTGTTTCAATACCTACAAGGGTTGGATGAAGAGCAACAGCCGCAAAGGTGTTCAAGCAAAGAAGTATCGCCAAGAGGAAGAGGGACAAGGATAAGTCGAGGATGGGACGAGGACCCGAGTAAGGTGGCAATGTCGTTGCTCATGGTGGTTCTAAACTTCTAATGCAAAGGTTCACCGGATTAGTTGCATAGTTTAATTTCATGTGCTTAGTTTAATTTGAGGTGTGTTGTGCGAGCCCCCAAAGAGAATTATGTTATGTTTCTTCTGTTACTTTTAACTCTTCAAGATGTAATACTACTAGTATTTCTTTAATAGAATTTAGCACCCCAATTGAACGCATTAGCTTTTTTAATAGTACTATATGCATAATTTGGACGAAGGCCTCTATATGTACCACCTTTTTTAATTTCAATTTTGCTCCATGGCTAATCCATCGAATAGTACTAGTACAAAAGTATACATTTTTAAAAGGCTAGAGTACTGTTCATCACATATATAGCCGCTAAATTTCAACCTAGAACGACGCATGCCATGTAGTAAACCGATACGGAGGAAGTATAGTAAAATGAGGTGATTTTACCGAGCGATCAGTGGGAGCATGGCTTCTCATGCGGTCCCACGTGTCATGATGTACCAAGGCGGCGCTGTCCTCTTGAGGCGATAATACTACGTGGTTTGAGATGATGGCGAACCGGTGTGAAATAATGGTTGCTTCGTCCGTCTGGGAAGGTGCATTGTGATTTGACGCCTCATTGCTCATTACTACCATCGGCCGAGACGAGTGGGGTGCGCCCCTCCTTTCTGCATCGTTATTTGGTGCTTGACATGTCGACCGGTTAATATATGTCCCACATGTCGGCGACAGGAAGAATTCATGAAAGGGAGCGCCACGAAGGAGTATACTAATGAATTCATGAAAGGGAGCGACTTAGTTTTGGAAAATCTGTTTTTACGGAGTAACGCACTCACTAGGGTTTATAGGGCTCATCTAAAAACATTCGCTTTTCCCTTTGATAAGTCTCAATTTACTATACTAGTAGTAGTACCATTACATGTTGGAATTTCGAGTGCGTAGGATCACCCGACGCAAGCGTGTCAAGAGGAAACTAACCAATGCATGTACAAGTTCATGGAAATTTAGTGGTCATTCATGCATTCGTTCTAATTAATGCCTCGTAAACATAACTTGAGAAAAACGAGCTATTTAATTACTTGTGCAAACTACTAAATTAATTCACCACTCACCGCCACCTTGGTTGGAGAGATTTTGAAATTGAGCCATAAACCTGAAAGGAGGGAGTAGTAACTTTGTCTTGATTACTATTTGTGGCCTTGTAAGATGCAAAATGTATTTTATAGTGGCCTTTGATAAGTAAAAGGAGGAGTACTAACCAAGAACGAGTAGGGACGAGGAGGAAACGGAGGGAGTAGTAAATTTTTCCTCGTGTCATGAGCCACCACGCAGGCTGGGAGGGAGCGGGCGAAGGCGCAGAGTAGTAGTATTAGTAGTACTACTGAAGCAAGCTTCACCTCATCCTCGAGCCACCTGCCTGTGGCGGGGAGACGCGACTAAGCAAGCTTCCTCGTCAGAGTTGATGGACACATCAAAAGTACTCCAGGTATAGAGCCTTGCTCTAAGGTAGGCCCCACATGGTTTGGCTCTTTTTTAATTTAACAAACGCCAAGTCGCAATTTGTTTGTTCACCCGTAGACGACTCCTCCACCAAGGGACAACCAAGACACGCAAATTACCACGTGGGTGCCTTTTTCAGACGAAATGAGCTCCACCTGCACGCTCGGTGTGGTTGGGAAAGAGATGGGAGTACGGCCTGCAAGGGCACCTCTCTCTTCGGCACGCCCCCACCCACGTGGTGAGTACAAACCAGACATAATGTCGGCCCATCCCCATGCCTCCGCCCATCCCGACCACCACCACCACCACGCCCCACCTCCTCACCTTATCTCTCATCTTTCCCTCCATTTTTATATACAAGGCCACTATCAAAATTACAATTTGCATATACAAGGCCACTAACACTAATCGATGCAATATTAATGGTGTTTGCCTGTGGTACTAGCAAAGGAGGACATTAATTATCCCTTGCATGCATGCGGAGTTTGTAAAAAATGCATCTTGATGTTCCTGCAATGCACGGCATCTTGCTAGTCCATGGAAACAACAATGGAAAATTCCACGCAACGAGGGATTTGAATCTGTGGAGGGGCTGTTTGATTCGCCCGGTAGCCAAAATATTTAATATTTTGTCCACCGTGCTTTGCCACCGATGAACGAGGAATGGCTCGGTGCTCATGCTGTCATGCATCCTCCGCACAAGACGTTGGAGACGAAGCTCGACGAGCTGTGTTTTTTGTCCCATTAACGCCCGAGCCCGCAGACCACCGCAACCCGCAAATTACGCCATCCAACCGTAGCCCACACATTATGACAGCAACTCAACCAACTGCATTTAACGCAAACACGTGACAAACTGATATTTCATATAAACAACGACGGAAATCATATAAAATTCGGATTTTCATGCAAACATGACGGATTTCATTAATTCAAATGAACTACGCGTTAGTTCTCGACAGCACAGGTATATAATACCTGCCTAAATGGTCGCTCCGATGACGAAGTTTTGGTCCAAAGCACGACGATGCCGGAGCCCCGGAGGTATATGCTTCCAGAATGGACGGCTCGCCCCCACCGCCTAACCGAATCATTGCTGGTACAAGATGATGGTGGCCGCACCGTTCGAAGTTCATCACGCCACTATTCGCCATGGCCGCACCGCCGAGTTCATCCTAACATTCCCTTCCGTGGAGCCCATGCGGGTCGACGGGTCCTCGCAAAAAAGGATCCGCAAGACACTGCTGGTATGCCGGCGCGCCCGCGGTGGCCTTCATGGGACCCGCGCGCGCCTCCGTGTTCTACTTCTCTCGATGATGGCGGCGACGCGAGGCGCGCATCGACTGCCGCCTCCGCACCCGCTTTTGTCGCCTGCTATGGCGCGCCGCGGCATGGGAGTCTCGCCACGTAAACGGAGACGCGTACGAGGTGGCGGCGTGGACGGCAGAACGACGCCGCGGCGCTGCCTCGCTGTGGCCTGAGCGGCGAAGTTGCTAAACCGCTACCGCTTGGGGCGCAATCCCGCTCGGCGAGGGAAGGAGGTGGATCAGCGAGCTGCATAGCTCAGATCCGGCAGCTACCCAGCCGGCTTGGATGCGGAATAACTATCAGAAGCCATTGTAAGAGGGACAAATGGTGGAGGAGATAGGGAGTGGCGGAGGTGTGATTCTGGTCGCGCTTGGCTCGCTAAATAGGAGATTAAATAGACGCGACGGAGGAGCTCGCGCGTTGCATTTAACGCAGCTCGGTCATGAACGGACGGGTGTCCGAGTGGGTTTCGCTCCACACCGGGGTTTCATGGAGGCGCTTGAAGCGGCACGAAGGCATGTTCAGCTGGGCGGCGCGAGTGGTGCCTCGACTCACCTAGGACACCACGCCATTCTTCCATCGACGCAGGGTCTTTGGTGCATGGCCTGCATGTCGCTGACCCAACGCAGGCAGACATCGAGGAACCTTTGTGGGCCAGGCGGTCGAAGCGGCATTTCATAAACCGATGATTGTTCATTGAGTGTGACGCATCTTTTTCATGTAGATAAGCCTACTATCTTGATAGCCCATTCAATACATTGTGATTCATAAAGACCGCTGCAAACATCAATGTTGCTTATCACGATAAGATGATTAATACCAGAATAATCCATGTCCACAAAGGATGCATGCATGTATAGGTTGAGCGGTGTCTTGCCCCGTGCTGTGGTGCATGCAGCGCGAAGTGTGCGGCGCGAAGGGTAAGTTTTAGTGTTGCATGCATGGGTGCGACGCGCGGTGTTCGTGAGTGCATGTGACGTGTCGTTGTTGGACGCCAGCATGCGCAGGTGTATGTACGTTGTTGCACGCCTACATGCGCGTGGTCTTGCGGCATGCATGTGTACGCGGGGTGAGGCTACACGCCGACCGAATGACTTTTTCATCTCGTCATTAGATTTTCTAGCCGTTGATACGAAATCAAGGGCCTCCAGCTTATCATCAAACTCCACCCTCGAGCCGCCACCACCACCGGCCAATCAGCCTCGGCCGCCTGCCGCCCGCCTCCCCGAACCACTTCCCACGTCCGCCAACACCGCCATCCTCTAGCCCCCAACCGCCGTGATCAGCAACCGAGGTCTCATGGTTCAATACCCACCGACCACTAATTTATTACCATTTTTGTCCTTCATATACGCACGACGGTGGGCCCTATGGTAATGTAAGGCCGCTGAATGTGGACCGTTGACCGTCAATTGATCGTGTTATCAACAAATTACGGTTGTATGGGGACCTCCACGGTCTAACTGCACCTCGCACGGGCCCTCTAACTCCAAACCCGCCGATGGTCGAGCCTCGGCCGCCGATTGCCGCCGGCGCCCACCCCGCCATCCCACCTAAATAACTCCACCACTAACCGCGGCTCACCTCTAGCTACCAGAGTGCCCCCCTGGCCCATTTGGAGCCCGAAAGTGCAAGCACTTGTTCACCAAGGTTCTGCCTCGGCTGGCGGCTAGACGCGGTGAGTTGACTCACCAGGCCCCGCTGACCTCCGGTCAATGATGTGGACCCTCCACTAATCTAATTAGGATTAGTTTTAATTAAAACTAATTAGTTAAACTAATCTCGACATGCGGGTCCCATCGGTCGGCTTGACTCGACGACCCTGTTGACCCTCGACGTACATGTTGACCTCATGCCGACGATTAATTCAAATTGGAATTATTTTATATACTAAAATCCGAATATAATTCAAATTTCAAATGCTTATAACTTTTATTCTATAACTCCAAATGCAAAGATTTATATATGAAAATTTATCAAAAATACACTCTATCCATTGGTACAGGTTTCATGCATGTTAAAACAAGTTAACTATGCTGAATAACCAGATTAAGATTTTGCACCATTAGACTAACTCACATGATCTATCATTTGAACCTTTGGTTCAAATGAGATCATCCCCGCCCCTTCAACTTGCATTAGGCCAACACACATTCATCTTGCTATGTCATAGCATGCATCATATTGTTGCATATTGGTTGTATGTTTATTTTGTGTGTTTCCATGATAGGTTCTTCTCAAGATAACCTCGACACCCATTCAAGGGCAGTTCTCACCCCTGCCCATCAAAAGCAATTCATTGATCATTCGACAACCCATGTTCTCGTCCGCCTCATTTTATCGCATTAAGACAACGCGATTCAACTGTGTAAGCGTAGTTGAACCCACTTCCTTTGCATGACCTGTCATTGCCACAAGAATTCAGATGAAACCCACTAGTATGTGTAGGAGCTGATTGAGCCATGTTTGTGATTCCTACCATGCTTGCTGCTTAGAGTTGTGTCAGTCCGCTCATCGATGATGAGTGGAGGAAAGGTTGTGTTGGTTCGAGAGTGTAAGTGTGAACACGATTTGGTAAAGGTATCGATGAGAGGCCATGTAGGAGTACATGGTGGGTTGTTTCATTGGCCGTAACTTAAGAACTCGAGATCTGTTTGTGATCCATGAACTAGCTACTACCACACATTGGGATCCTTAATTGACCTCTCGCTTCTAACCACCCCTCGCTCATAGTCCGAGTTGCAAGTAGTTTCGTGTTTGTAGATGTCAATGCACGCACCGACCTTAGTGGGTTGTTGTTAGGTAGGCACCTGGCCCGGCAAAACCGAGCCCGCTATATCTCGGGAACCCCGCACATCGCTCGGGCTGTATGGGAAACTCGTCGGATTCCTCATGGATGGAACCCGATAGGCGATAACCTGACTAGGGACTTGAGTGTTTAGGTAGGTCTGGGCCGACACCCACGCTGGGCTTCCGCTTGAAGGTTGTTTAGTACATGTCGGTAAACGCATTTATAAGTGGTGAGAGCGCAGAAGAAGTATACCTCAGGTTAAATATGATCTATTCGAATAGCCGTGTCCACGGAGAAGGACTTCGGGTTACCTATATCACCATAGACAAGTAAATGGATACTAAAAGCCTCAAGATAAGTGTGAGTATCGGGATGGATCCCTCTCGATGACGAGAGAGGATCCACGGTGGAGTATTGTGATGGTGAATAGTGGACTCTGTACGACAAATGCTTTACAAAGTGTGTCACGAGGATAGCTTAGCCAAGAGTCAAAGTCGGCTTGCTGATTTAACTCCACTTCCTTCCTTGAGAATGTGCATGTATGATAGGATTCGTAAGACTTGCTGAGTACTTTGTACTCATGTTTGCTTAATCAATATTTTTCAGAGGACTATACTACCCCTCCGACGGATTCTATGTAGATGTTGACTTCGACGTAGTGCTAGCCACCTGTGTGGCATCTAAGACTTGTGAAGGGCCATGTAGATAGAAAGGCTCCAACAAGCTTTTCTTTCTAGAGTCTGATTGCACTACTTTGCTTCCGCATGTGCTTGTATGATTGTATGATTTGAGTGTTGGGTCATGTGACCCTACCTGTATGACTAGTTATGTATGGCTCCTGATTCTTAAATAAAGTACTTGAGTTGTAGAGTTTTGTTGTGATGCCTTGTTGTATTTACTCATATCGGGCATAATGTGTGTATGATTGAAATGTTGGTATGAGGGATCCGACAATCTAGTTGTTTATCCTTGGCTCTCATATGGGGAAATGTAGTCTCGTGCTTCGAGCGATAGTAGTCCGCTACAGCCTGTTCAACGGAGTCCTCTAGCCCAAAGACTACCGCTTGGACACTTGACGGCCGCATGTGATTCATTTCGCCCTATGTCCTGCCTTCGGGAAATGTCATGCGGTGATACTTGAGTCCCTAGCCTGCTACAGCCCGGGATACCGAGTCCCGTTAGCCCAAAGGCTACAGCCCAAGTTCATACGCTGATGACCGACATGCTCAGGTGTCATGTATGCCTGTCCCATACAGGTTAGTGCCGCTTTGGGTTCACGAACAGCCATGTCGGCCCGGTTCTTGTCATGTGGATGCTAGCGACACCATCATATACGTGAGCCAAAAGACGCAAACGGTCCCGGCCATGGTAAGGCGACACCTGTGGGAATACCAGGTGAGGCCGCAAAGTGATATGAGGTGTTACCACCAGGTCGATGTGACTTGGGATCGGGTCCCGATGTCATGGCAGAGTGGCTGCTCGTAGGTCCGCTAAGCCAAACTGGTCAAGTTGAGTCTAGAAATGCTTTAGTTATATGTAGGGAATTGATTGTGGAGGGAACGAAGGCTCTTTTACTCCTTTACCTTATGCCCTCCGATCTGAGTCATCCTTCTCATTCAACGGGGTTAGGACTAGGCTCTTCCTCTATCGTGTTCACGTGTTACTATCCGTAGTACCTTGTAGGATTGTTGGTTACATCCTCGCCTGCAAGGCTAAATTTTAGTATGCTACCATTTGAACCGTAACCTTGATATGATGTTGTTGAGTGGTTTTGCAAATCTGATTTTGAATGTCTCAAATTTGATTTGAGCATTTATGTATGTTATGCTGCCCGATTTTCCCTAGAAATTCTAATGCCTTTGCATTATGGTTGCTTTCTGATGCCAACTGCTCCTGTAACAAGTGGTTCGCCTCACTCGCTGCATTGATGTGTGCGGTCACACGCCATGTTGGTTAGGGTGATGATTGAGGCTGGTTATCGATGGTATCCTCAATATACCGCCGAGGAGCAGTCAGGATTTCAATCAAAGCCAATATTATGCACGGTCCGGATTTATCCATCCTCCCCGGAGCTACCGAGCCACTTCACCGTTTTATGGGCTCGAATCACTATTGGAATGTCCGAAGATGCGCCATTCCATGATGACTATTATTCGAGCCAGATCGCCATCGAGCAACACCGACTTCCGCTATATGCCAAAGATTCTTCCGGGCGCATGGCTACCTCTGTGGTTTGCTGATGCAACCCATGAGGACTCACCTCCGCACTACTACTGAAGGGAGGACAAGGACCGTGAGAACCGGCCTTGCGATGGAACTGCTTAATGCCCGCCCACCACTGGCCACTGACTAGGTTTGCACCGCCAGGCAAGCCGGATGTATGGACATGAGAGACTTGCAAGGGCAAGTCCGCGGACTTCATGGAGTGGCGAGGTTGGAGGCATCACTCCACCTCGTGGGCCTCTTCTCACCGCTTGTTGGTCCACGGCCACATCCGAGTCCTTATGGTCCATGTGCCCCACAGATTGTCTGCTTCCTGACGATCATGTTCCACTTCCAGTGTCCGGGTGGTGACTTCTACGAGAACTACTATGGAGCTGCCCGAGATAGTAGTAGTATTCCTAGTATGGTAATGGTTGTGTTCCACCGTCTCCGCGTGACTGTGGAATACGACTAGTGTGTATCGTTCCTAAGTGTAGAAAATAATGTATAGGAGTTGGAATGCTTCCGGTGAGATGTAACGCCTTTCCTTATAGTTGTAATTCGTCAGCTTGTACTAAACTATGAATGGTGTGTATGACCGATGGTATATATATATGGCAGTTTATATTACCATGTCATAACGGATGAACATCTTTGCATTCCATACCGCCCATTACCTTCCGCGACTTCCTTGTTAATTCTGCCATCCCGTTTAAACCTTTGTTTTGTCTCTCGTGATGGTCAACACTGAATTCTCCTCGCCGGTCCAGAGCAGGAGAGGCCGCAGCAGAATGAATCCGCCGCAACCGCCATCTTTGGCTGAGGTGATGCTCGAAGCGTAACGTTAAAGCTAAACCAACCGCTTATTGGAGCGGATTGAACAAAACACAGCACGCCAGCCAAGAAACGATGGGTTTCACTCAATGACTTCGCCAACTTATCCTCCAAAGTTCAAATGTCTACGAGCCACTCGACGCCGATGATTGCTCCGCAGATTCATCACAAGCTGCGTCCGCCATCGTGTCCGAGGTCGACAAAGTTACCTTTGCCGCCTATCATCCGGAAGGCCCCGCCAGCCTCCGTGGAAAACTATGAGGCTATGCGTCCGGCCGACAAGTTACAACTTGGGATGAATTCAGCCGCCTTCCGAGCACCATATTCCGTAGGACTTATGGACCGCAAACGTGAGGAATTCTGCTTTCACCAAGGTCATTGAACGTGGATGCCCATGTACTGAATTTGGGAGGTTAGCACGATATGCTCCCCAAGAAGTTTCTACCGATGCTAAGAAGCAAAGTAGGTTCCGTAAGGGACTTAGCCCAGAGTTACCGAGATCTCCGTCTGCATGAATGTACCCTTTCTCAAAGCTAGTCAATAAGGCTATCACGTCAGATCGGGCAGACTGATTTCGAGGCTTCACGCAAGCACATCCGTGATTCGATCGCCATCCGCTCTCGGTTCCTGCGCGGGTTTGGGTCCCAACACGGCTCTACCACCTGTACACCCCGAGGCCATCCTTCGAGGCGCCGCCCAATCAGCCGATTTTCCACCCAAGACATATGGAGGTCCAATCGCTAATGTGGCCCCACGCCAAATGTGATCACTTGCTTCAAATGTGGAGAGACGGGCCACTATATTCAGAGTGTCCCGAACAACCCCAATCAAGCCGGTCTGCTGGTCAAGGCCGCCAGAAAGGTTCCCTATGCTGCCGGCTTGCCACCGCCGCTGGGTGTCAACTATGTCTCATCAAGAAACCTATGAGGATCCCAACGCCCCCAGACGCTTGTTAATTGCCATCCGCAATCGCTTTTTGATACCGAGCATCTCATTCATTTATTTCGAGAGCTATGCTCGCTTGCACAACACCACATTCTGCATACCTACCTCCATGGAAATTAAACTCCGGTTCTAGATGGCAAACCCTAGAATAAGTCATGGAATGAAATTCTTGTCCAGTCTTTCTATCCCAATAGCTCAAGTCCTCGACATAAACATCATCTTTATGGACCGGATGTCAGCCCATTATGCCAAGATCGATTGCTCTACTAGAACCGCTCAACTTATTCCATCCTTCGCAAAAAAGGAATGTTTTAACCCGAGTGTCTAAGCGCTACCTTCTTAAATGCCAACCCCTTCCAGATCTCAAGATATTCCGTAGTCCGTGATTTCCTGATGTCTTTCCGAAGAACTGCCAGTGTTCCACCGATGTGGATGTCGAGTTCGTGATAGATCTTATTCCGAACCGCCCCAATCTCTAGAAGACCTTATAAGATGGCACCCTAGAACTAGCGAACTTAAGAAACAACTCGATGAGTCCTTCAAAAGGGTTTCATCCGCCCTAGTTCATCTCCATGGGCTTGCCCCGTCTTCGCTCAAGAAGAAGGATGGTACGGATCGGATGGTTGTAGATTACCGACCGTCAATTTGGTCACTATCAAGAACAAGTATCCGCCCTCAGATCAACGACTGTATGATCAGCTCGCCGATCCTCGCCTTTCTCCAAGATGGATTTGAGGTTGGGCTACCATCAAATCAAAATCAAGAACGGGACATACCTAAACGGCCTTTGTCACCGTTATGGCTAATAAAGTACACCGTCATGTCCTTCGGTTAACCAATGCTCCCCACTTTCTCTCTTAATGAACTCAATCTTCATGGAGTACTTGGATAAATTCGTCGGGTATACCTCGATGATATACTCATCTACCCAAGAATGAGGAAGAACATGCCAACACCTAAGGCTAGTATTGATGAAACTTCGAGAGCACCGCCTTTATGCCAAATTCTCTATGTGAATTCGTTACCGTATGACCTATCTAGGACATGTAATCTTCCGTAAGGGTATTGCTGTCAATCCTGAAGCGAAGTTCAAGCCGCCCTGATCGGACTCCACCGAATCGGTCAAGAAGTTCGAGTTTCTCGGTTTAGCGAGCTATTGCCGCCTTCACGAGAATTCTCTAAAGTTGCAAACCTCTAACCGAACTCCTCAAGAAAGATAAGAAGTTCGAGGACGCCACAAAGGCAGATCAGCTCAGAACCGAAAAGATCGACATCCGCTCCCGCATTTGTTCCACCAGATTTTTCTAAGGACTTTATTATCTATTGCGACGCCATGACAAGGACTAGGTTGCACTCATGCAAGATCGCTATGTGATTGCCACGCTCGATACTAAGGCCCACATGAGGATAACTACCCCACATGATCTAGAGCTTGCAGCAAGTGGTTCATGCACTCAAAACTCTGGCGACATTACCTTCGGGTAATCGCTATAAATCTACACGATCACCAAAGTCTGAAATATATCTTCACCCAACCGGATTTGAACCTCAAAGACGTTGGTCGAAGTTGATTACAGATTTACTTAGGTGGATGATGGTGGTCCTCCGAGCAACCAAACGGAGGTTCTCTATAGATTCTACTCCGCCATCCTCCCAACACGATTCGCAAGACAACGCAAGGCTAGATAAACAACGTAGCTGTGTAGATGATGAGCACATCTCCCTACTCCACCATCACAAGTGCTTGCTCTAACTTGGCACTATTATATGTGGTTGCATGTTGCATATGATGTCTAGTTTGTATTGCTTCTAACTTTGTTGAATTGCATCTCGCCATTTTTACACATAATGCCCGTGAATATAACATGTGTTCTCGCTTTCTACATCGATACTATTCTTGCATATCCCGATCGCCACTCTATGATAAGGCACCTTAAGTCGCCATTGATATTGGTTGTGTCTTGTATATGATTTCTATATGTAATGCTTCTAATTTGTTGAAATGCCATACTTTGAACTTACAAGAGTGATATTGGTTGCATCTTCATATGGTGTCTAGCTTGCGTGTTTCTAATTTGTTGAAATGCCTTCGCTTAGTTACTACATCATAGGTGTGAATATGTCACACCATCATGTTTTTCATACATATTCCATCCTCGCATCATGTGTTTGCTTTCATCCCAGTAGTGTTCACAAGATCATGCATGAATGAGTTCAAGAGCTTAATTGTATTCTTTTTCTTATCGGTTTGACTTCACAATGCAAAATCATTATAGGAAGGAAATTAGTCCCAAGAAGGATGATGGTGGTCCTTCGAGCAACTCAAACAGGGGTCTCTACAGATTCTACTCCACCATCCTCCCAACAAGATTCGCAAGACAACACAAGGCTGGACAAGTAACATAGCTGTAGATGATGAGCACATCTCCCTACTCCACCATCACAAAAGCTTGCTCTAACTTGACACTATTATATGTGGTTGCATGTTGCGATGATTTCTAGCTTGTATTGCTTCTAACTTGAATTGCATCTGCCATTTTACACATAATGCCCGTGAATATGACACGTGTTCCTGCTTTGAACATATGCAGTACATGATGAGCACATCTCCCTACTCCACCATCACAAAAGCTTGCTTTACTTGGAACTCATATATGTGGTTATGCTTCAGATGATGTCTAGTTTGTATTGCTTATGATTATGTTGAATTGCATTCAGTAGCTTACAACTTATACCCAAATAATCACTTACCCATAAGACACATTTAACTTGGGACTGTGATGTAGGTTGCATCTGCATTGTCTTCTAGCTTGTACTACTTCTAATTTCTTGAAATGGTACTTACTAGACACTTTTTACCCGATAGAGTGATATTGGTTGCATGTTCATATGGTGCCTAGCTTTCATTTCTTCTAATTTTGTTGAAATGCCTTCCACTTATTATTTTTTTCATACATATTCCATCCTCCTATCGTGACGGTGAATATGAAACTGTCTTTTTGTGTATATATTCCATCCTCCTATCCTTCGCTTGCCTTACATCAAAGTAGTGTTCGTCTGTGATCATGCATCAACTAGTTATGCAGAGCTAATTTTATTCATCTTCTGTGTTTTTTGCCTTCATAAGGCAATATCGTAAATAGGAAGGAAAGAGTAAGTTAGGGATGTTGGTGGTCCTCCGCACCGATGCAAACAAAGACTCTCTAGATTTGCCACTGCTATCGCTAATGAGGTTGAAGTCCCAAGTCTACATGATGAGTTCATCTCAGACTCCACCATCGCAGGTGCTTGCTCTAAGTTGACAGTGTGATAATTGGTTTCATGTTGCATATGTTGTCTAGCCTGTATTTCTTCTATTTTGATTAAATTGCACCTCGCTGAGTTTATACGCTATACATGTGCATATGATATAGTCTGGTCTAGAATACATCATCTATCTATCATACCATGTTCTTACATCAGTAATCGCTGTTGTGTATCCCGCATCACTACTCAAGATTGGACGCTTAACATGGCAGTTTGATAGTGGTTGCATCTTGCATTGATTTCTATGTTGTATCGCTTCTAATTTTTGAAATGCCACTTATGACAAGACACTTTTAACTTGGCAGAGTAATATTGGTTGCATCTTTCATATGGTGTCTAGCTTGCATTATTTCTATTTTCTTGAAAATCCTTCTGCTTAGTTTGCACATCATAGTTGTGAATATGTCATGTTGTCCTGTTTTTCTTACATATTCCATCCTCATACGGTTGTCTTACACCAAAGTATTGCTTGTCTGTATCATGCATCAATGAGTTCAAGAGAGGATTTTATTCTTTTGTGTCGGTACAGCTTGACATGGCAAAGTCAAAAAGAGCAAGGAAAATAATATAGTAGGGAGGTGTTACTCGTCAGTGAAACGAAAAGGTTCTGCCACGAGATTCTGCCGGTACTTATAGCAGAGAAGGTCCAAGTCCACCGCTAAATCTACAAACACATCATTTCGCCCAATTATGCAGATCCGCTTCAACCGCATCAGCATCTCAACCAGTTACTCGCTCATTTTCTCCGAACTGGCCGCCCCAAGCTGCCTTCACACCTAACACAATCTCCGGCATCACGACACAACACGATTTCTGGCAAGATCAGATGAACCTCATGAGCATCAACACCAAGACGATACCGACCGAGTCAAGTTGCAATTGCATGCTCCTTTATATGTACTCTCACAGTTTGATGTACACTAACACTTTCCATATTCGTTGTTGAACTAGCACCACGCGCAAGCGAAAAGTACATCGTGGATAATGCTTGATAGATTAACAAAATCTAAAGGAGGAAGAATGGAGATCCATTTTGGCAGGTTTAAAAGGCCACGGATACTACGAGTCACCAAGTTAGTATCGAGGTAGCTGCTGTCTAGGGTGTCATGCAGATCCTCCCAACGTGGATCCAAAGACAGAATGAGAAAGACAATACCCAGCTTAACACCTTCCTTGACCATTTATCCGGTAATGTTATTCATCGCAATTAGTAATATTGTCTTGCTCTATCCCATACTTTCTAGCTTCCTCCTAATAAGACTCACATTATTTTTTCAATGATGAGGTTCAAGTTGATCCAAAAGATGATGCAACTAAACAAGCATGCACTCATGTTTTTCACCGCTCGCGGATAGTATCGGTACCACCTAGAAAATCTCACTTTGAAGGCAAGGCTAACAATGAAATCGCCAAACATCTCCCTCGGGAATATATTACGATGAAGACCGGACAACCTCGTTAGAACACCGGTCCGATCCAAAGCATCTGTAGGCTATATGTATTTGATCGCACCACATATTGAACTTGTATTTATGTATGTGCCTTACAAGTGTATCTTCTTCTAGGCTAACTGTTTGAAGAACAAAACCAACCGCTCTAACGTGAAATTCAATAACAGACAACAGATCTCGAGCTATATTGCTGCACACTGCGAGGCTCTTTGTAAATAGCTACTTACTCTCTTTTTTGTGCCATATTATCGTATCTATATTGACTTGTTCCAAACATGAGGAAATCCCAAGTGACCAAAAAGAACTCGAACCGAATGTAAAATCTTCAAGGATTGCCACACAGCAAGATGAAGGGCATGAGCACACCGCCGTCACGTTGTAAGTCCTTACCTCCTCGCCTTGAACTGATTGGTACTTGATGTGTGTTCATTTAACTACTTGGTTTGCAGCCATGTCGATACCGTCTCACTTTATTCAGCTGTCTTAACGTATCATTTCACCTTACATGGTTTAAAAGAGATGAAGGATATTCTTTGGTCTTGATCTGTAATCTAGTTGTTATGTTCACGCATGCACACAATGATAAAATAGCCTGCTTGTTTTATATCCCATGATATGAATGATGTCATACTATGTTCATCCTACTTTAAACCATGTCTCTTTATCCTTAGATGTCAACGAATGTGAGGAAATAGACACAATGTAAGAGGCATGCTACATGGACATATGTTCCAAAGTGATTTTATTATGTAGTTGGCACTACAATACATGCTAATGTATTACAAAGTAGTTCACCAAAATAAGTTATGTATAAACGCTTGACCTACTTTGTTTGTTTTTGTCTCATTAGTAACTTATCCGTACACTAATCTACAAGTTCAAACTTTCAGAAGCTATGGAACAAATGATTGAACAGCCACAACCACCAAGGTGACGAGGCTACTACAGTACAATGCCACCTCTTTGCAAAGGCCAAGATTCTCCACTAATAAAGGCAAAAGCACCTTCTCTGTAATTGGTTGGTTGTCAAGGTAACCTCGCCCAAATCGCCATCGAACAAAAATCTTCCCTCGCTAGATGAGTGATATATATGTGCTCCGCATAACAAGTCCAATCCCTAATGGACATTGTTTCGAAACAAGAATAGTGGTTGAGAAATGTCACAAGATATGAATGGTTTTGAAACCGCACTATCGCATATTCGCTTCGTTGTTCAAGAGCAATGGCGTAAAAAAGGTGGAGATCGTCGCCCATCGATTTCATACCGAAACATTAGCACTCGTGTCAAATGATCTATGCTTCTATACATCCGATGGTGCTTTTATCCGAAGGACTCTAAACTTTATGCCAACAGCCTTTGTTGTATGGTTGGAATTTATTTTGTTGTGATACAAAATTTATGATGTTCGCATCGCGCAGAATTACGACGCTATTTTTGTATAGTGTAGGTTTATCTTAGTAGTGTATTCGGCCGAAAGCTTTGTAGGATCCCAACATGCCAACATTCTTCTGCCCATTCCAATTGGGCTTAAAACGATTCAGGGCTGAAATTGGCATGTAGCCCACTAAAAAAATATTCGCCTAAATCAGCATAAGCTATTTTTCGGTAGGCTGTGCCTAGTGGGCCTTAAAAAGGCCTAAACATAATTTGGGCCCTCAGTAAAAATAGGCCGCTTAGAGGTGTAAATATCTCGAGCCCATAAAAACATGGGCCTTTAATAGACCGAAGTGAGATTGGGCCCGATTGTGCCAAATAACCCATCGACTTAGCAGTCAAATGGTGGCCCATTTATTTATGCGATCTTGATAGGCCAAAATTTGGACGGTCAGAATGCTCGACCTAGTACACGGCTTTTAACAGCCAAACTTCTGGCGGGCTAGATTATCGCTATTTTTATAGGGGCCACATATGGCCCATGATTTACGCCCCGTGATAACAGTCGAAAATGACAATAGGCCAAAGTGGCTCAAAGCTATAGTGGGCCTCTAACAGTCAATGTCGACATGGCCGAATATGACCCAAATCCTTCACGGTCGTTTATGGGCCGAAAATTTTGATGGCCTGTAAATGGGCCCAATGAAGCCGACCTTTCAAAGTGTAAATACACGGGCCGTATTCGCCCAATTACTTAGCGGATCGTTAACGGGCCAAAAGTGACCATGGCCGCATTGATGACAAGTTTAGGACAAGCCGACGGGCCAATTGACAGAATGTTGGGTTTTAGTGGGCCGCCCATTATGGTCTGCAGAATTGTGGGTTTTAGTCAGGTCGCCCATTGTGGTTACAAAATCTGTGGCCTTTAGCGGGCCGCCCATTATGGTTCCGCCAAATCGTGGGCCTTTAGCTGGCCGCCCATTATGGTCCGCTAAATTTGTGGGCTTTAGCCGGGTCGGCCCATTATGGTCCGCTAAATCTTATGGGCCTTCGTTGCCGCCCATTTAAACTTTGGGCCACTTTGGGCCGGTCCATGTCAACATATCATAGGCCCATCTCGACCGCTGGATGAGTGACACTCAGGTTAACGCGAGTCGACGATGATCCGCTACCAATGAGAATTTTACACGGAAAATCCGCATTGGTCGTGGCTATTAACGGGTTATCGGATCCAAAATCCACCCAATAGCTTAACGGGCGTCTGCTACGGTGGATGCCATGTGTCGTCACCTTGACAAAGCACTTCGACGCGATTTATCGTTATGGAAGTGGACACTCCGGATGATAATTTTGGCAATGTCATGGAACACTTCACGACAAAGACATGTATGACTATCTTGATTCTCGTCATAAATTTGTCATGGATGTACATGCATGATGAAACGCGACCCATCCGTGACAAACACGTATCATCACGAAGTGTATTTTTTGTAGTGACATCACTATCACCGTCACCACGCCGCTCGGTGAAGAAACCTCCCTCACACTTTGCGTGATCAAGAGCTCAAGGGACATCATCGAGTTGAACGTAGTGTAACCTGAGGTGCTGTGATGCCTGCTGCTTGATCGGTTGGAGCACAAAGACGCTCGACTACATCAACCGCTGCGGCCATGCTTCCTCCGGTGATACGGTAACATGGACCACTTTTCCCTCTCAAGGCTATGCATCTCCTAGATAGATTCATGGATCGTAGGAATTTTTAAAAATGCATGCTACGCCTCAACAAAGGGCATCCGAGCCAGTCTATGCGTAGATGATATGCACGAGTAGAACACAAAGAGTTGTGGGCGATCATAGTCATATACCGCTACCACCAACGCCTTATTTTGATTCGGCGGTATTGTTGGATGAAGCGTTCGGGCCGACCTTACATGACCACGCTCATGAGATCGTTCCACCCACGCTCATGGGTAATGCGGTCGAGGGTGTCTATTTCTCCAACTTTACTTGAATCGAATTTGACAAATGATCGGCCTTGTTGAAGGTTAAACAACACACTTGATTTAAAAATCGCTAGGTTTTGATGATAGGTAAGAACGGTTCTTACTAGAAGCCCGTAGCAGCCACATAAAACTTGCAACAACAAAGTAGAGGACGCCTAACTTGTTTTGCAGGCATGCCAGATGTGATATGGTCAAGACATGATGTGACATGCTATTGTATGAGATGATCATGTTTTGTAAAAGTTATCGAACTGGTAGGAGCCTTATGGTTGTCGCCATTGTATGAAATGCAAACGCCATGTAATTTCTTTTACTTTATCACCGTATGCTAGCTTATAGTTGTAGAAGCAGTTGGCTAGATCGACCACGATGCTACGATGGAGATCAAGGTGTCGTCGATGACGATGAAGATCATGACGGTGTTTTGAGATGGAGATCAAAAGCACAAGATGATGATGGCCATATCATGTCACATATTTTGATTGCATGTGATGTTTATCTTATTTTGCTTAGTACGCCTATAGCATTATAAGATGATCCCTTAACTAAATTTCAAGGTATAAGTGTTCCTCAGTATGCACTGCTGTTAAAGTTCTTCGGCCGAGACACCACGTGATGATCGGGTGATAGGCTCTAGGTTCACATACAACGGTGCAAGACATTTTGTACATGCCGAATACCTGGTTAAACTTGATGAGCTTAGCATGTACAGTATACGGCCTCGAACATTGGAGACGAAAGGTCAAACATGAATCATATAGTAGATATGATCAACATGGAGATGTTCACCATTGAAGGCTGCCCATCTCACGGATGATCGGACATGGTTTAGTTATGGATCACGTGGATCATTTAGATGACTTGAGGGATGTCTATCTAGTGGGAGTTCTAAGTAATTTGATTAATTGAAATTAATTTATCATGAACTTAGTCATGATAGTATTTGCAAATTATGTTGTAGATCAAGAGTCATGTATATAGCTCCCTCGTATATTTTTGATATGTTCCAGAGAAAATAAGTTGGAAGTTGATAGTAGCAATGATGCGACTGGGTCCGTGATCCGAGGATTATCCTCATTGCGCACGTAACAATTATGTCCTTGATGCAATGCTAGGTGACGTAATCTATTGCAGAGCAGATGCAAACGTTATGAACGCTATGCCTGTAATGATGACTACTTGATAGTTTAGTGCACCATGCTTTACGGCTTAGAACCGACTTAAAAGTGTTTTGAAACGCCATGAAAGCATAGATGTTCCAAGAGCTAAAATTGGTATTTAATACTCATGCCCGTGTTTTAGTGGTATGAGACTGACAAGTACTTTGCCTATAAGATGGAGGAGAATAGCTCACCAAGGAGCATGTGCTCAATGTCCGGTACTACAATCACTTGAATCAAGGGAGTTAATCTTCCAGATAAGATAGTGATTGACAAAGTTCAGTCACTATCACCAAGCTACTAGAACTTCGTGATGAACTATAATATGCAAGGATGAAAAATCATTCTCGAGCTCTTCGCGATGTCGAACGAAGGTAGAAATCAAGAAAGAGCATCAAGTGTTGATGGTTAAACAAGACCACTAGTTTCAAGAAAAGGAAAAGGAAAGAAAGGGAACTTCAAGAAGAATGGCTTGCAGCAAGTTGCTACTCGGAAGAAGCCCAAAGCTGAACCCAAGCCTGAAACCGAGTGCTTCTACTACAAAGGAAATGGTCATGAAGGAACTACCCCCAAATACTTGGCGGACAAGAAGGATTACAAAGTGAACAAAGGTACATGTTCAGTACCCCCGGTATTGATAATGATCATGTTAAGATTAGGAACTCAAAACAGAGCTGCGTATGAACAAGAGACTAGTTATGGGCTTAAGGATGATGTGTTGGAAGTGATTCCAAGGTTGATACGGCCATGTCACATCCTGATAGACCATGCATTAGGTGTGCATCATGTTTAAATTTCATCTGAATTTGAAATGGGAAGGCAGAAACCCTGTAACACCCCCCTTAAAATAACTAGGGTTTACTAAAATTTATTCAATGAACTGAATGCCCTTCAAAATGCTCATCCCTTTGTTTGGGTTTAGGATCCATGTCAAAGAAGGTGGAACATTTTCTAGGTCACCTAAGGGTTCTAAATTTAATTCACAAGTTTTTGAAAAGAGCATTTTAAATTATGGAAAATATTTTAAGTGTTCAAAATTGTTAAACTAAAATGTTTCATGTTGGGAATATTCCAACTAGTGACTGTGAGCATTTTGGTAATTTTGAAAAGGTTTGGTATTTTTAAAACCCTAAACATTGCGAAATAGAAAAAGGTAAAAAAAAAAGGAGAAACACTTCACTGTCGCCAGTTCCCGCCCACCACGGCTTCAAAGGGAAGCATTGCCGAGTGCTTGCCTTGGCCAGTAAAGGGGGCCAGCCGGCGAGCGCAGGGCGCCACCAGCTGGTCAGCCGCCTGCCGCCTCACGCCTCACCGACCCGGGATTCACCCACGGCTGCCTCCCCACCCTCCTGACACCGACCTCGCCTTCTCTTCCGTCTCGACCTGGCCGACGCCATCGCCGACACGCCACTGCCGACGCCAGGTTCCCCGCCGCCCACGCTCACCTCACATGTCTGCAGCTCCGCCAAGACTCACACTCCCCTAGCCGCTAGTTCCTCGCTCCAAAACCCCCGAGGCCACTCATCGACCTCGACCGAGTCCAAGGTCAGCTGGAGATCCCCATCGCCGCCACACAAGATCGCCCGCCCCGACCGACGAAGCTTCCCACAGTTCACCGTGAGCCTAGCTACCTTTCCATCTCTCTCCGCTTCTTCTTCTTGCACCACAGCGAGCACTCGTGATCGTCAACGCACTGCCATGGCTGTCAGCCGACGAGCCTCCGGTCACCTATTGACCACACCACTATGCCCATCGACTCACCACACCTCCACGGTCTAACTGCACCTCGCACGGGCCCTCTAACTCCAAACCCGCCGATGGTCGAGCCTCGGCCGCCGATTGCCGCCGGCGCCCACCCCGCCATCCCACCTAAATAACTCCACCACTAACCGCGGCTCACCTCTAGCTACCAGAGTGCCCCCCTGGCCCATTTGGAGCCCGAAAGTGCAAGCACTTGTTCACCAAGGTTCTGCCTCGGCTGGCGGCTAGACGCGGTGAGTTGACTCACCAGGCCCCGCTGACCTCCGGTCAATGATGTGGACCCTCCACTAATCTAATTAGGATTAGTTTTAATTAAAACTAATTAGTTAAACTAATCTCGACATGCGGGTCCCATCGGTCGGCTTGACTCGACGACCCTGTTGACCCTCGACGTACATGTTGACCTCATGCCGACGATTAATTCAAATTGGAATTATTTTATATACTAAAATCCGAATATAATTCAAATTTCAAATGCTTATAACTTTTATTCTATAACTCCAAATGCAAAGATTTATATATGAAAATTTATCAAAAATACACTCTATCCATTGGTACAGGTTTCATGCATGTTAAAACAAGTTAACTATGCTGAATAACCAGATTAAGATTTTGCACCATTAGACTAACTCACATGATCTATCATTTGAACCTTTGGTTCAAATGAGATCATCCCCGCCCCTTCAACTTGCATTAGGCCAACACACATTCATCTTGCTATGTCATAGCATGCATCATATTGTTGCATATTGGTTGTATGTTTATTTTGTGTGTTTCCATGATAGGTTCTTCTCAAGATAACCTCGACACCCATTCAAGGGCAGTTCTCACCCCTGCCCATCAAAAGCAATTCATTGATCATTCGACAACCCATGTTCTCGTCCGCCTCATTTTATCGCATTAAGACAACGCGATTCAACTGTGTAAGCGTAGTTGAACCCACTTCCTTTGCATGACCTGTCATTGCCACAAGAATTCAGATGAAACCCACTAGTATGTGTAGGAGCTGATTGAGCCATGTTTGTGATTCCTACCATGCTTGCTGCTTAGAGTTGTGTCAGTCCGCTCATCGATGATGAGTGGAGGAAAGGTTGTGTTGGTTCGAGAGTGTAAGTGTGAACACGATTTGGTAAAGGTATCGATGAGAGGCCATGTAGGAGTACATGGTGGGTTGTTTCATTGGCCGTAACTTAAGAACTCGAGATCTGTTTGTGATCCATGAACTAGCTACTACCACACATTGGGATCCTTAATTGACCTCTCGCTTCTAACCACCCCTCGCTCATAGTCCGAGTTGCAAGTAGTTTCGTGTTTGTAGATGTCAATGCACGCACCGACCTTAGTGGGTTGTTGTTAGGTAGGCACCTGGCCCGGCAAAACCGAGCCCGCTATATCTCGGGAACCCCGCACATCGCTCGGGCTGTATGGGAAACTCGTCGGATTCCTCATGGATGGAACCCGATAGGCGATAACCTGACTAGGGACTTGAGTGTTTAGGTAGGTCTGGGCCGACACCCACGCTGGGCTTCCGCTTGAAGGTTGTTTAGTACATGTCGGTAAACGCATTTATAAGTGGTGAGAGCGCAGAAGAAGTATACCTCAGGTTAAATATGATCTATTCGAATAGCCGTGTCCACGGAGAAGGACTTCGGGTTACCTATATCACCATAGACAAGTAAATGGATACTAAAAGCCTCAAGATAAGTGTGAGTATCGGGATGGATCCCTCTCGATGACGAGAGAGGATCCACGGTGGAGTATTGTGATGGTGAATAGTGGACTCTGTACGACAAATGCTTTACAAAGTGTGTCACGAGGATAGCTTAGCCAAGAGTCAAAGTCGGCTTGCTGATTTAACTCCACTTCCTTCCTTGAGAATGTGCATGTATGATAGGATTCGTAAGACTTGCTGAGTACTTTGTACTCATGTTTGCTTAATCAATATTTTTCAGAGGACTATACTACCCCTCCGACGGATTCTATGTAGATGTTGACTTCGACGTAGTGCTAGCCACCTGTGTGGCATCTAAGACTTGTGAAGGGCCATGTAGATAGAAAGGCTCCAACAAGCTTTTCTTTCTAGAGTCTGATTGCACTACTTTGCTTCCGCATGTGCTTGTATGATTGTATGATTTGAGTGTTGGGTCATGTGACCCTACCTGTATGACTAGTTATGTATGGCTCCTGATTCTTAAATAAAGTACTTGAGTTGTAGAGTTTTGTTGTGATGCCTTGTTGTATTTACTCATATCGGGCATAATGTGTGTATGATTGAAATGTTGGTATGAGGGATCCGACAATCTAGTTGTTTATCCTTGGCTCTCATATGGGGAAATGTAGTCTCGTGCTTCGAGCGATAGTAGTCCGCTACAGCCTGTTCAACGGAGTCCTCTAGCCCAAAGACTACCGCTTGGACACTTGACGGCCGCATGTGATTCATTTCGCCCTATGTCCTGCCTTCGGGAAATGTCATGCGGTGATACTTGAGTCCCTAGCCTGCTACAGCCCGGGATACCGAGTCCCGTTAGCCCAAAGGCTACAGCCCAAGTTCATACGCTGATGACCGACATGCTCAGGTGTCATGTATGCCTGTCCCATACAGGTTAGTGCCGCTTTGGGTTCACGAACAGCCATGTCGGCCCGGTTCTTGTCATGTGGATGCTAGCGACACCATCATATACGTGAGCCAAAAGACGCAAACGGTCCCGGCCATGGTAAGGCGACACCTGTGGGAATACCAGGTGAGGCCGCAAAGTGATATGAGGTGTTACCACCAGGTCGATGTGACTTGGGATCGGGTCCCGATGTCATGGCAGAGTGGCTGCTCGTAGGTCCGCTAAGCCAAACTGGTCAAGTTGAGTCTAGAAATGCTTTAGTTATATGTAGGGAATTGATTGTGGAGGGAACGAAGGCTCTTTTACTCCTTTACCTTATGCCCTCCGATCTGAGTCATCCTTCTCATTCAACGGGGTTAGGACTAGGCTCTTCCTCTATCGTGTTCACGTGTTACTATCCGTAGTACCTTGTAGGATTGTTGGTTACATCCTCGCCTGCAAGGCTAAATTTTAGTATGCTACCATTTGAACCGTAACCTTGATATGATGTTGTTGAGTGGTTTTGCAAATCTGATTTTGAATGTCTCAAATTTGATTTGAGCATTTATGTATGTTATGCTGCCCGATTTTCCCTAGAAATTCTAATGCCTTTGCATTATGGTTGCTTTCTGATGCCAACTGCTCCTGTAACAAGTGGTTCGCCTCACTCGCTGCATTGATGTGTGCGGTCACACGCCATGTTGGTTAGGGTGATGATTGAGGCTGGTTATCGATGGTATCCTCAATATACCGCCGAGGAGCAGTCAGGATTTCAATCAAAGCCAATATTATGCACGGTCCGGATTTATCCATCCTCCCCGGAGCTACCGAGCCACTTCACCGTTTTATGGGCTCGAATCACTATTGGAATGTCCGAAGATGCGCCATTCCATGATGACTATTATTCGAGCCAGATCGCCATCGAGCAACACCGACTTCCGCTATATGCCAAAGATTCTTCCGGGCGCATGGCTACCTCTGTGGTTTGCTGATGCAACCCATGAGGACTCACCTCCGCACTACTACTGAAGGGAGGACAAGGACCGTGAGAACCGGCCTTGCGATGGAACTGCTTAATGCCCGCCCACCACTGGCCACTGACTAGGTTTGCACCGCCAGGCAAGCCGGATGTATGGACATGAGAGACTTGCAAGGGCAAGTCCGCGGACTTCATGGAGTGGCGAGGTTGGAGGCATCACTCCACCTCGTGGGCCTCTTCTCACCGCTTGTTGGTCCACGGCCACATCCGAGTCCTTATGGTCCATGTGCCCCACAGATTGTCTGCTTCCTGACGATCATGTTCCACTTCCAGTGTCCGGGTGGTGACTTCTACGAGAACTACTATGGAGCTGCCCGAGATAGTAGTAGTATTCCTAGTATGGTAATGGTTGTGTTCCACCGTCTCCGCGTGACTGTGGAATACGACTAGTGTGTATCGTTCCTAAGTGTAGAAAATAATGTATAGGAGTTGGAATGCTTCCGGTGAGATGTAACGCCTTTCCTTATAGTTGTAATTCGTCAGCTTGTACTAAACTATGAATGGTGTGTATGACCGATGGTATATATATATGGCAGTTTATATTACCATGTCATAACGGATGAACATCTTTGCATTCCATACCGCCCATTACCTTCCGCGACTTCCTTGTTAATTCTGCCATCCCGTTTAAACCTTTGTTTTGTCTCTCGTGATGGTCAACACTGAATTCTCCTCGCCGGTCCAGAGCAGGAGAGGCCGCAGCAGAATGAATCCGCCGCAACCGCCATCTTTGGCTGAGGTGATGCTCGAAGCGTAACGTTAAAGCTAAACCAACCGCTTATTGGAGCGGATTGAACAAAACACAGCACGCCAGCCAAGAAACGATGGGTTTCACTCAATGACTTCGCCAACTTATCCTCCAAAGTTCAAATGTCTACGAGCCACTCGACGCCGATGATTGCTCCGCAGATTCATCACAAGCTGCGTCCGCCATCGTGTCCGAGGTCGACAAAGTTACCTTTGCCGCCTATCATCCGGAAGGCCCCGCCAGCCTCCGTGGAAAACTATGAGGCTATGCGTCCGGCCGACAAGTTACAACTTGGGATGAATTCAGCCGCCTTCCGAGCACCATATTCCGTAGGACTTATGGACCGCAAACGTGAGGAATTCTGCTTTCACCAAGGTCATTGAACGTGGATGCCCATGTACTGAATTTGGGAGGTTAGCACGATATGCTCCCCAAGAAGTTTCTACCGATGCTAAGAAGCAAAGTAGGTTCCGTAAGGGACTTAGCCCAGAGTTACCGAGATCTCCGTCTGCATGAATGTACCCTTTCTCAAAGCTAGTCAATAAGGCTATCACGTCAGATCGGGCAGACTGATTTCGAGGCTTCACGCAAGCACATCCGTGATTCGATCGCCATCCGCTCTCGGTTCCTGCGCGGGTTTGGGTCCCAACACGGCTCTACCACCTGTACACCCCGAGGCCATCCTTCGAGGCGCCGCCCAATCAGCCGATTTTCCACCCAAGACATATGGAGGTCCAATCGCTAATGTGGCCCCACGCCAAATGTGATCACTTGCTTCAAATGTGGAGAGACGGGCCACTATATTCAGAGTGTCCCGAACAACCCCAATCAAGCCGGTCTGCTGGTCAAGGCCGCCAGAAAGGTTCCCTATGCTGCCGGCTTGCCACCGCCGCTGGGTGTCAACTATGTCTCATCAAGAAACCTATGAGGATCCCAACGCCCCCAGACGCTTGTTAATTGCCATCCGCAATCGCTTTTTGATACCGAGCATCTCATTCATTTATTTCGAGAGCTATGCTCGCTTGCACAACACCACATTCTGCATACCTACCTCCATGGAAATTAAACTCCGGTTCTAGATGGCAAACCCTAGAATAAGTCATGGAATGAAATTCTTGTCCAGTCTTTCTATCCCAATAGCTCAAGTCCTCGACATAAACATCATCTTTATGGACCGGATGTCAGCCCATTATGCCAAGATCGATTGCTCTACTAGAACCGCTCAACTTATTCCATCCTTCGCAAAAAAGGAATGTTTTAACCCGAGTGTCTAAGCGCTACCTTCTTAAATGCCAACCCCTTCCAGATCTCAAGATATTCCGTAGTCCGTGATTTCCTGATGTCTTTCCGAAGAACTGCCAGTGTTCCACCGATGTGGATGTCGAGTTCGTGATAGATCTTATTCCGAACCGCCCCAATCTCTAGAAGACCTTATAAGATGGCACCCTAGAACTAGCGAACTTAAGAAACAACTCGATGAGTCCTTCAAAAGGGTTTCATCCGCCCTAGTTCATCTCCATGGGCTTGCCCCGTCTTCGCTCAAGAAGAAGGATGGTACGGATCGGATGGTTGTAGATTACCGACCGTCAATTTGGTCACTATCAAGAACAAGTATCCGCCTCCTCAGATCAACGACCGTATGATCAGCTCGCGATCCTCGCCTTTCCAAGATGGATTTGAGGTTGGGCTACCATCAAATCAAAATCAGAACGGGACATACCTAAACGGCCTTTGTCACTCGTTATGGCCAATACGAGTACACCGTCATGTCCTTCGGTTAACCAATGCTCCACCACTTTCTCTCGTTAATGAACTCAATCTTCATGGAGTACTTGGATAAATTCGTCGGTATACCTCGATGATATACTCATCTACTCCAAGAATGAGGAAGAACATGCCGAACACCTACGGCTAGTATTGATGAAACTTCGAGAGCACCGCCTTTATGCCAAATTCTAAGTGTGAATTCGTTACCGTATGACCTATCTAGGACATGTAATCTCCGTAAGGGTATTGCTGTCAATCCGAAGCGAAGTTCAAGCCGCCCTTGATCGACTCCACCTGAATCGGTCAAGCAAGTTCGAGTTTCTGGTTTAGCGAAGCTATTGCCGCTTCGCCGAGAATTCTCTAAAGTTGTTAAACCTCTAACCGAACTCCTCAAGAAAGATAAGAAGTTCGAGGACGCCACAAAGGCGAGATCAGCTTCAGAACCGAAAAGACGCTCGACATCCGCTCCCGCATTTGTTCCACCAGATTTTTCTAAGGACTTTATTATCTATTCGACGCCGACGACAAGGACTAGGTTGCATACTCATGCAAGATCGCTATGTGATTGCCACGCTTCTCGATGCTAAGGCCCACATGAGGATAACTACCCCACACATGATCTAGAGCTTGCAGCAAGGGTTCATGCACTCAAAACCTGGCGACATTACCTTCTCGGGTAATCGCTATGTAAATCTACATGATCACCAAAGTCTGAATATATCTTCACCCAACCGGATTTGAACTCGTGCAAAGACGTTATCGAAGTTGATTACAGATTTTCACTTAGGATATCCTACACCCTGTGCAAAGCTAATGTCATGGTCGACGACTAAGTCGCAAATCTCATCAGAATAATTTAATGTTACAACAAGGTCAACCACCTCCACGAGGAATTCGTAAGCTAAATCTTCACATTGTTCCTCGAGGATTTCTTTCCACCCCGGTGGCAAAACCTGACCACGGATCGAATCATAGCTGCTCAAGAAGATGATAGAGGGATATCTTCGGATCAAGGAGAACATTGCTAGCGGAGCTGCTAAATGTTTCTCCATAGATGAACGAGGTGTTGTCTTCTTCGAAACCGCTGGTGGTTCCTAAGAAACAACAGCCACGGCAATTGATCCTTAAAGAAGCTCATGACTCCTCTCACCATTCATCCCGGTAGTACTAAAATGTATCAAGATCTACGCCAGAGGTTTTGGTGGACTAGGATGAAGAGAGAAATCGCTCAATACATTGCTAATCGCGACGCTTGTCGCCGAAAGTTAAAGCAGAGCATCAACGGCCTGCCGGTACCCTTCAACCTTTGGAAATTCCTGAATGGAAATGGGATAAAATCGGTATGGATTTCATTACCGGGTTTCCTGTGACCAAGAGAGGGAATAATGCTATCTTCGTTGTCGCTGATCGCCTTCCAAAGTAGCCCACTTCCTACCTGTTCGTGAGAGTATAACCGCCAGCCAGCTAGCTGATTTGTACATCTCCTAATAGTGTCTCTTCATGGTGTTCCATCGAGATTAACTCCACCGTGGAAGTCTCTTCACCTCTCGATTTTGGGAAAGTTTCCAAAATGCTATGGGAACTCGCTCTCCTTTAGCACCGCTTCCATCCCCAATCAAGTGGTCAAGTGGAACGAGTCAATCAAATCTTAGAGGATATGCTTCGAAGCTTCACATCTCTTTCGCATGAATCTGGGAGAAATGCCTTCCATTCGCCGAAGTTCGCTTATAACAACAGTTATCAAGCTCCCGCAAAGCCCTTTCGTTCTTTATGGACTAAAATGTCGAACGCCCTTAACCGGGTCGAAACCGGGAGATAACTTTGGCCCGGATATGATCCAGAAGCGTAAGAGCAAGTTCGCGTTGTTCGTGAGAATTTGAAAACAGCCCAATCTCGCCGAAGAGCCAATATGATCGCAAGCATAGCCTATGGCTTATGAAATTGGCGAGAAGGCTTACCTTCGGTTTCCCTTTAAAGGGAACCCATCGATTCGTATCAAGGGCAAGTTGGATCCTCGCTACATTGGACCCTTTCGCATTCTTGCCAAATGAGGGAAGTTGCCTACCAATTGAACTACCTCCGCATCTTTCCAAGGTCCATGATGTCTTCCACGCTTCCCAACTCGCATTGCTTCTGATCCTATCCGTGGAGTGGACCACTAAATGCTTGATCTCCAAGATAACCTCACCTATCGAGAGTACCCGCTCAGATCCTCGATCAAACCGAAGCGCACTCACTCGACGCCGAATATCAAGTTTCTAAAGGTTCAATGGTCAAACCATTCCGAGCAAGAAGCAACTTGGGAAAGGGAGGATCGCCTTCGACTTGAGTACCCCACCTTTTTCGCGAATAGATCCTAAATCTCGGACGAGATTCTTTTGAGTGGGGTGAGTTGTCACATCCCGATAGACCATGCATTAGGGTGTGCATCATGTTTAAATTTCACCGAATTTGAAATGGGGAAGGCAGAAACCCCGTAACACCCCCCTTAAAATAACTAGGGTTTACTAAAATTTATTCAATGAATGAATGCCCTTCAAAATGCTCATCCTCTTTGTTTGGGTTTAGGATCCATGTCAAAGAAGGTGGAACATTTTCTAGGTCACCTAAGGGTTCTAAATTTAATTCACAAGTTTTTGAAAAGAGCATTTTAAATTATGGAAAATATTTTAAGTGTTCAAAATTGTTAAACTAAAATGTTTCATGTTGGGAATATTCCAACTAGTGACCAGGAGCATTTTGGTAATTTTTGAAAAGGCTTTGGTATTTTTAAAACCCTAAACAGAATTGCGTAAATAGAAAAGGTAAAAAAAAGGAGAAAAACTTACGCGC
>JAHIAM010003932.1:0-31260 GCA_021605205.1 Aegilops longissima | reverse complement strand
GGTGGCGACGCTGTCAAGAAGTGGCGCCATGGCGAGGTAGGGCGAGGGGGTTCACCTGATCCGATCATGGGAGAGAGAAGGATCGTGGGAGGGGGCGAGCGAGGCGCGGGCGGCTAGGGTTAGCCACCCGGGAGGGGGGATAAGGTGGCTGTTACGGGCCGGGCTGGGAGGGGCTGGGCCAGTGGGAGGGGTGGCCCACTGGGCCAAGGGTTTCTCCCCACTTCTCTTTTGTTTTATTTTTTTTTCTTATTTTCTTCTTTTCTGTTCTAGTTTATTTAAAATACCAAATCATTTTACAAAATTTGTGCACCCCACCATAATTAGGTTTGTTATTTTAACAACCCCTAACATTTTAGTTTTAGTTTTTGGAAAACTTTTATCGCTTGCTTTTGTTTTGAATTTGTTTTAGACCGGTTCGAATCAACGTGAGTTCACCACAAAGAATCGAGGTGATTATCATGCTTAATCATCCGTGTTACGTATATCTTCCCGTGAGTCTCTGATCTTGATCGCATACATTGCGCAAGCATGATTAGTGTACGATTGAATCGGGGCGCCACAAGTTGGTATCGAGCCGATCGCCTCGTAGGGAATCCCTTTCCACACCCTTGGTCAAGTCTAGTCTAGACATTGCAAAACTTTTACTAACTTGGCTGTGTGCCTTACGGCCCACGCCACCATCGGGTGGTACTAGGATCTTTTACCTCGACCTTTACTCGACTCAACTCTTCTACTCGGGTTAAACGAATTTACTAACTAACACTAGGATCCCGTGACCACATTCACCCCAAAGTTGGATAAAGCCATAGTTACTTCTTGAATTGTATTTTGATCAATTTCACATCGCCATTTGACCCTTTGAAACATCTTTGTTTTCAGATGGAACCCACGAGGCAGGTCGTATACCACACGACGGCCATTGGTCCTCGTGATCATGGTGCTAGCAGAGATGATGACCTATCCGGTTATCGTGGCACCCTCGAGTACACCGCCTTTGAGGAGTACCAGGACTTTAACCAGAGCACTACCGAGCTATCGCCCACCTCTACTCGGGAGTATGACTCCACTCATCGGCTGCACACCGCACATGGTGTTGGGGTGACTATCGATATGGCAGTCCACGATGCTGCTTATGCTGCTCGACACGCCTTCGTGGAGAGTATCGGAGTTGGACACCTCCCTTCAGCACATTGCTATCGCCTCGATGTTGGTGAGGAGGGTTACTACACGCTGCCTACTCCACTTTCACCAGAGAGCTCTTTCTACCATCGTAACTTTGTTCTGCATGCCGATGGACTGGATCGAGCTAACCGAGCTCTTCGCCACGGGTTGTACATCACCCGTCACCTTTACTGCGGCTTTTGACGCTGTTGCACCCCTTTGTCCGATCCAGAGAGCTGCGGCTCGCGATCTACCCAGCCAGACCGTGATGCCCCAGTGGTGTCTGCTGGCTGAGGTGGAGGCTACTCTCCCGCACTTGGTCCTCTTCGCCACTTGGTCGTCGGGTTCTGCACTGCAGTATCCGCTGCCCCTGTGTCACCGACGTGGAGGACTATCCACGCCACACTACCAGCTTACAAAGCTATCGCTACTCCGCAGTATCACTGTGGACCTGATGTAGGCTTGCTTGTTAATGTTAGATGCATTCGCCATGAGCCTGCGTGCCGCCTATGATGTCTTAGTCTATGTACTCGAACTCGTGTACCGAACTCTATGCATGATCCCTTTGTAAGATATGCCGACTACTATGTGGTTTCTATCGTGTCGCTTTCATTATGCATGTTTCATCATGAATGATTCTTGTCCTTGCATAATTTCTCAAATGCTGAACTACCCTCGTTATATATTAGCAGGATGGTTAGACCAGCTGTCGTGGTCGTGGTGGCAACTTCCCACCACCGCCTCGAGTACATGGCTGGTATGATCCAACAGCTTGAGATGAATCGCCACCATGGAGAACATGATGGCTCGGCTTCGCCCTAATATGAACCAAAGAGCCAAACACAACAACTCGCAGGATTTCATACGCCAACCCAAGTGTTCACCGCAGCTCAACCCAGCCACTGGATGTCAAGGATCGGCTCCATGACATCACCTATGAGATGGAGTCGCTGATGTAGCCCCGCCAGCTATGTCACTTTTGCTTCCTTCTTCCTCAAGGGACCCGCAGCTCAATGGTGGACAGCCATAAAGCGCATTTCCGCCAGCTTGAAACAATCATCACCGCCGACTTCCAAGTTGCTCGCGCTCCGCCCATCCTCAAGGAGTCATGGACCGAAGAAGCGTGAGTTCCAACTCACCCAAGGCAACAAGATCTGTAGAAGCTTATCAACAGAGTTCCCGGACTTGTCTCGCTATGTCAAGAGGATATTGCAACCGATGCACGCAGACAAGAGAAGTTCCGTGACGCCTTCAAGTCGACATCAAGCTCGCACTTCTAGTGCACGATTTTGCTGATTTCGCCACCCTAGTGAACAAGGCTATCAATGTCGAAACTGGTCTGCAGTAATACCAGAGCTCTAATAGGCGCAACCGTGACACGGGCTCATCTTCGGGCCCGTCCTCGCAGAAGTGTAAGATATGGATTCCCAACAGCATGTACCAGCCGAATGCACCTGCTCCAAGGCAGAGCTATGCTGCACTCGCCCCGCTTACTCCAACTAGGCAGCCAAAGCTCCCAGCTCCACCACCCCAAGCTCCTGCTCCCACTCCCAATAATGGTTTGTGCTTCTGTGTGGTCAACCAGGCACCGTATAGAGAATACAACCGTAACCGTAATCAGTCGGCCCTTCCAAATGATCGTCAGGAAGCAACCAGCCCCGCAACAACAATGCCAAGCCTTATGGTCGAAGTTCAAGCCAACCACGCTGATCCGAACGAAGCTCAAGACCAACCTGCCATCGTGATGGGTACACTCAGAATTCAGATCAGATCTGTTTTATTCGATTCAGAGCATCGATTCATTCATGTCAAGATTTTGCATACAAGCACGACGTTAAGTGTGAGGAGATGAACTATTCGGTAGTGGTAAACCCCCTGGGACAATGTCAAACCTCCATGGTTGGCGCCGACGTCCCCGTGGAAATCGGGCTGGAATTCTATGCCTCACCCATTATCCTCAAGACGCCTAACATCGACCTCATTTTGGGATGGATTGGTTGAAAGCGATATCGCTTCAATCGCTTATGCCACTAAGACCGCCCATCTGCTACACCCTTCGATGAAATAATAAGCTACAATGCTCGTTCTGTTCAGATGCCGAGGCAAGGCTCTATGCATTGAATGCATTGAACGCCGCATCCTCGAGGGCATTGAAAACATTCCTGCTGCTCGTGACTTCCGTGACGCTCTTCCTCAAGAACTTCCAGGATTCCCCGCTAGAGCTGCCGAACTCACATCGACTTGAAACCAGCACCACTCCTATAGCTGTTAATTCTACAAGATGTCACAAGATGAACTCCTTGAGCTCAAGGAGGAAATTGACAAATCTCTTCAAAGTGGTTTCATTCGCCCAAGTTGCTCTCCTTGGGGAGCCCTTCTCTTTGTCAAGAAGAAGGATGGGACAAACCGATTGGTCCAAGACTACCGCCCCATAAACCAAGCTACCATTCGTAATAAGTATCCTCCTCCTGATAAATGATCCAGATGATCAATCGGCTGGTTCATCGCTGTTCTCTAAACTCGACTTGAGGTTGGGTTACCACCAGATCCGTGTTCGTGAGGAGGATATCCCCAAGACCGCCTTTGTGACTCGTTATGGTTCATACGAGTACACCGCCATGTCCTTCGGCTTAACCAATGCTCCAGCCACCTTCTCTCGCCGATGAACTATATATTCATGGATTACCTCGACAAGTTCGTCGTGGTTTATCCGGATGATATCCTATTTTCTAAGAACGAAGAAGAGCATGTCAACATCTTCGCCTTGTGCCGGAAAAGCTACGAGAGCATCAACTCTATGCCAAGTTCTCCAAATGTGAATTCGCTTCCAAGTAACCTATCTTGGGCATGTCATCTCTAAGGATGGTATTGCTCGCCAACCCTGAAAGAGTTCAGCTATTCTCGATTGACTCCTCCAAGAACGCATAAGTCGGTTTTCTGTCTCGCCACTATTGCCGCCGATTCGCCGAGAACTTCTCCAAGATTGCCGTGCCTCGACTAACCTGTTGTATAAGGGCGCAAGTTCCAATGGATGATAAATGTCAGAAAGTTTCGTGCACTCAAAGACAAGTTGACTTCGCCCCAAGGCTAGCTCCTCCCGATACTAAGAAGGACTTCATTATTTATCGCGACGCTTCCTGGTCAAGGATTAGGCTGTGTCCTAATGCAAGAGCGCAGTGGTTGCTTATGCCTCTCGACAATTGGCGCCTCACGAAGAGAACTACCCAGTTCACGACCTCGAACTTGTTGCTGTCATTCATGCGCTAAAACAAAGGGCGACATTACCTACTCGCAATCGCTATGTAGATCTTCACCGACCACCAAAGTCTGGTATCTGCTACTCAGCCGCACCTGAACCTCCGCCGCCAGAGATGGATGGAGACTGTTGTAGACTTTGATTTGGGTATTTCCTATACCCGTGCAAGGCTAATGTAATGGCTGATGCCTTGAGCCGCAAGTCTTATCGCAACCACCTTCAGTTCACAAAGTTCAGCCTCACTTGTTGAAGAATTCTAAAGTGAACCTCCATATTGTTCCTCCGGTGCACTCGCCCTCCTCCGAGTTCCGCAAGATGAATCTCCGTGTTGTTTCCTGTGGTTCCTCTATACCCTCGTCTGTCGAACCCGATCTCGTGAGCTCCATCAAGACAATGCAGGATATGACTCAAGTCTACAAGATTAAGCGACTCAAAGAAGGAAAGCCTCATTCTTCACTATTGCCGATGATGGCGCCTTGTACTTCAAAGGCCGCTTAGTGGTGCCGTAAGAAGGAAAACCTGAATATGACTCAGAGGTTATGAAAGAAGCTCATGATACGCCTATGTATCCATCCCGTAGTACTAAGATGTACCAAGACATTCGCCGAGATTCCGTAGTCTAATATGAAGCAAGACATTGCTCGTTATGTTGTTGAATGTGATGTTTGCCGTCAGATCAAAGCGTAACATAAAAGGCCTGCTGGAACTCTGCAACCCATCTCTATTCCTGAATGGAAATGGGACCATGTTGAAATGGACTTCATCACCGGATTTCCCAAGTCGCAGAAGGTAATGATGCTATTCTTGTCGCCATTGACCGCTTTCTAAAGTTGCACATTTTCCGGGCGGTCAAAGAAACGATCACCGCTAGTCAGCTTGCTACTCTCTATATGTCCGTAATAGTTTCACTTCACGGTATTCCACCGTTATCGGGCTCGGACCGTGGCAGCTTATTCACTTCAAGATTCGCAAGTTTTCAAGAAGCTATGGGTACTCACTTATCTTTCAAGATCATGCTTCATCCGCAATACAAGGGCAAGTTGAACATGTCAATCCAAGTTCTCAAGACATGCTTCGAAGCTTGTGTTATTTCCTTCGCAAGAAATGGAGGAATCTTCCCGTATGCTGAAGTTCTTCCAACATGCCTAAGAACAAGTCCGCATTATTCGCGAGAATCTCAAGACTGCTCACCACGCTAAAAGAGTAATTATGACCGCCATCATAAAGACATGGTCTATCAACTCGCGAAAAGGCCTATCTTCGCTACACCAATGAAGGGTGCTCACCGCCGATCAAGGGCGTTAGCCTCGCTATATTGGCCCATTCACTATTCCGAAAGGCATGGAAAAGTGGCATATCAACTGAGCTTCCGTCAACCTTTCTCAGTTCACGATGTGTTCCACGGTCACAACTCCGACGCTGCTTCAAGGACCCAATCCGAGCAAAGGGACCATGAAGTGCTCGAATTGCAACAGACCTCTCCTATAAAGAGCATCCGTCCGCATTCTCACAAGCTGAACGCCGCACACGCCGGTATGCATCAAGTTCCTCAAAGTCCAAAGGGTCGAATCACTCAAGACGGCCACCGGGAACGCGAGGATCTTCTTCGTGATGAATACCCCGCGACTCTTTCCTTCTACCTCCTAAATCTCGGACGAGATTTCTTGTAGTGGAGGAGATTTGTAACGCCTCGATAATCATGCTACAAAGAACTCACGCTGATGGTGCCACGCCACCTCCACATCGTAGTTAATCTCGTTAATTCAAAACTGTTTCAAATTCAAATTCAAATTTATGATGACAATAAAAGTTTTCAAAAATTAAAACTAAAATGTTCGGGGTTGCCAAATATTGAATTGGTAATTATGGTGAGTAAACACATTTTTATAAAATGTCTAAGTTATTAAAATGAATTAAAACAGAAAGGGAAAATAAGAAAAGAAAAGACAATAAATAAGGGAGGGAAAACCCCTAGCTAATCACAAACGGCCTAGCCGGCCGCCCATCGACCCATCCGCCAGCCCACCGCCCATCCGCCCTCACTCCCTTAACCCCCCACTCTCGATCAACCCCAGCCACCGCCCCACCCTCTCTCCTCCCCACGACCCCATCGCCCGTTCCTTCCTCGATCCAGATCGGATCGAACGAACCCCCCACCGACCTCGAACCCCCGATCCCGACCGCCGCCGTCGCCCTCACCCTCTCCTCCGGACGCTGTGGACGCTGCTGCCCCGCCGCTGCTATCGCCAGACATCGCTGCCTCTCGCCTTCACCTCGCCGAACCACGCCACCACCGAACGCCTGGGCCGCCGCCGAACGCCTCGCCTCCTCCTCGCCGTCTTCCTGCCGCCCCGAGCCCGCTTCCACGATCCTCGCACTCGCCGTGAGCCTCGCCTCCTCTCTCCTTCCCACGACTCACAAGGCCTCGCCACGCTCCGCCGCCGGAGGTTTCCTCCTCGCCGGACCTCCTCCACGGAGCTCCCTCGCAGCTCGTCGCCTCAGGCTGCCTCGCTGCCGCCCCGATCCATCCTCCGACCACGCCGCTCTGCCGCCATTACCTCCTATCACAGGCGCTTCGACGCCTCAGCCACAGGCTGGCGGCGCTGACGCGCTCGGCCAGACGGTCATCTGTTGTCGAAACGGTCGGCCGACGAGCTCACAGGTTGCCGGTGCGCCCCAAATACCAGACACCAAGGCTACCATTGGGTCAAGCGCCACGCCTGCCACTCCGCCTGCTTGGCCCTCAGTACATCAACGCCGGGCCCACACCCTGCAAAAATTAGAATAAAAATGTATATTAATTAATTAATTAGATAATTAATTAACTTAATTGATCAGTTTAATTAATCAAATCAAACATTAGTTAACCCGATTAACTAATTAAACTAATTAATAGGTTAATTAGGATAATGTGCCAATGACATGGGGTCCCACCCGTAACGTTAAAAAAATAATAATAATAAATAAAAATAAAATGCTAATTAATTAATTAACTAACCAAGTTAATTAACTTAATTAATCATGTTTAATTAACCTAATTAACTGCTAATTAAACTAACTAGGTTAATTAGTTAACAAATACCCACTAACGGGACCCACCGTCAGATTGACCAAGTCAACTCGCTGATCGGCGACGCCAAGATGACATCATGTCGACGCCATAAATCCATTTTCGAATTAATTAAATAATTAATTAAATTTCAAAATTAATAAAATCTTTAGAAAATCATATCTTTAACCAGAACTCGGATTAAAATATTTTCAACATGAAAGTTGCTCGTAATGACTAGACGAACCCGGATACGCAATCCGCTCGTCCGCCAGACACCCCTAACCTATCGAACTCCGCAACTTTCCCTCCGCTCTTCCGCTCAAACACGAAACACCGGGATATTTTCCCGATGTTTCTCCTTAACCGGTACCACCTCATACCACGTTAGGGCACGCCTAGCATCGTTATTGTCTTGTCATGCATCGATATGCATCTGCTTGCATGGTATTCATTGTTTCTTCCCTCTTCTCCTCCGTAGACTACGAGACCGACGCCGATGTCGCCTACCGACTACGGAGTTGATGACCCTCTCTGCTGTGAGCAACCAGCAAGCCCCCATTGATCATCAGATATCGCCTACTCTCCTCTATACCGCTTGCATTAGAGTAGAGTAGTATGTTACCGCTCATATACCTATCATGATGCATAGCCTCGTCCTTGTTACTACATAGTTACCTTTACCGCAATCCTATATGCTTAGTATAGGATGCTAGTACTTTCATCCGTGGCCCTACATTCTTGTCCGCCTGCACGTTATATTATCGGGCCGTGATCACCGGGGGTGATCACGGTATATACTATATACTTTATACATGATACATGTGGAGACTAAAGTCGGGTCGGCCGGTGGAGCACCATGAGTGGATCTTTGAGGCGAGCGACTGTGGCAGGTTGAGACCGCCTTAGAGAGAGGTGGGCCTGGCCCTGCTCGGGCGCTCATGGATACTTAACACGCTTAACGAGATCTTGGTATTTGATCTGAGTTGGCTACGAGCCTATACGCACTCAACCATCTACGCTGGAGTAGTTATGGGTATCCCGCCGCCGTGGTATCACCGGCACTTCGTGACGCCACCGATCGAGTGGCGCTGCGCGGATTGGACCGAACGCCACTAGGCTAGGTCTGCTCCGCCGCAGACGCAACGCAGTGTGTGTGCTCAAAGCGATGGGCCTGCACTTCGCCGCTTAGGTTTAGACCGCATGCTGGCCTCTGTTGAGCCTAGGTAGGGCTGCGACGTGTTGATCTTCCGCGCCGGCATGACCCAGAAAGTGTGTCCGCCAAATGGGATCAAGCGTGCTGGGTAAGATGGTGCACCCCCAGTGGAAGTTAATCTATTCAATAGCCGTGATCTTCGTAATGGACGACTTGGAGTTGTACTTGACCTTATGACAACTAGAACCGGATACTTAATAAAACACACCTTCCAAGTGCCGATACAACCGTGGTCGCCTCTCTCGTGGATACGAGGAGGGATCGCGGGTAGGATTATTGCTATGTGATGTTACTTGAGGACTTCAGACGCCTCTTCTACCTGCTGCAAGACAGTGACCGTGGTTTAGTCTTCGATAAGACTAGCTATCCCCTCTTATTCGGGCATTCTGCAGCTCACCACTGCTAGGCCCTTTACACATATATCCATGCATATGTAGTGTAGCTCCTTGTTTAAGTAGTACTTTGGATGAGTACTCACTGCTGCATTGTTTCTCCCTTTTCCCTATCTATACTCGATTGCTGCAACTGCACGATGGAGCCTGTGGAGCGACGCCACCGCCGATGACGACTACTAATCGGAGGGGCTCACTACTACGCAGCAGCCCACCGACGATTTACGCACTCAGAGTAGTTTAGAGGATCCTAGGCAGGAGGCCTCGCTTCCTCTTCGATCTCAGATCCCGCTTTGTGCTATCCATCTTTTGGCAACTTGTTTAACTTATGTCCAGATCAGATATTGTTGCTTCCCGCTGACTGCCTATGATCGAGCACTTGTATTCGAGCCCTCGAGGCCCCCTGGCTTGTATTATGATGCTTGTATGACTTATTTATGTTTTAGAGTTGTGTAGTGATATCTTCCCGTGAGTCTTGATCTTGATCGCATACATTGCGCGCATGATTAGTGTACGATTGAATCAAGGCCACAAAGAGTAAACCCCCGAAAGCGTAGGTTGCTCTTCACTCTGAGTATTTTTGAAACTTAGGCTAGTACGGGATTGATACGCTCCAACATATCTATAATTTTGGTTGCTCCATGCTATATTATCTACTGCTTTGGACCATATTGGCCTTTATTTTCCATTTTATATTACTTTTGGGACTAACTTATTAACCGGAGGCCCAGCCTAGAATTGTTGTTTTTGCCTATTTCAAGGTTTCAAGAAACGGAATATCAAACGGAGTCCAAACGGAATGAAACCTTTGGGGACGGATTTTCACCCAATATGACCCCGAGACTTGGACCCTACGCCAAGTAAGCCACGAGGTGGGCACGAGGGGGGGGCGCGCTTACCCCCTTAGGGCGCCTCACCCTCATGGGCCCCACGGCTCCACCGACGCATTTCTTCCTCCTATATATACCCACGCACTTCAAACGATCGACACGGAGCCAAAACCTAATTCCACCGCCAAGCAACCTTCTCGCACTCCACGAGATCCCATCTTGGGGCCTGTTCCGAGCTCCACCGAGGGGCATCCACCACGGAGGGCTTCTACATCATCACCATAGCCCTCCAATGAAGTGTGAGTAGTTTACCTCAGACCTTCGGGTCCATAGTTAGTAGCTAGATGGCTTCTCTCTCTTTGGATCTCAATACAATGTTCTCCCCTCTCGTGGAGATCTATTTGATGTAATCTTCTTTTGTGTGTGTTTGTTGAGACCGATGAATTGTGGGTTTATGATCAAGATTATCTATGAACAATATTTGAATCTTCTCTGAATTCTTTTATGTATGATTGGTTATCTTTGCAAGTCTCTTCAATTATCGCTTGGTTTGGCCTACTAGATTGGTTTTTCTTGCAATGGAGAAGTGCTTAGCTTTGGGTTCAGTCTTGCGTGTCCTTCCCAAAGGATGAGGGGCAGCAAGGCACGATTGTATTGTTGCCATCGAGGATAGCAAGATGGGTTTTTATCAGACAGCATGAATTTATCCTCTACATCATGTCATCTTGCTTAATGCTACTCGCTTTCATTAACTTAATACTCTAGATGCATGCCGATAGCGGCCGATGAGTGGAGTAATAGTAGTAGATGCAGCATGAGTCGGTTCATTTGTCTCTGACGTGATGCCTGATACATGATCATACCTAGATATTCTCATAACTATGCTCAATTTCACAATTGCTCAACAAGAATTGCTCACCCACCGTAATATACTTATGCTTTTGAGACAAGCCATGAGTGAAATCTATGGCCCCGGTATATCCTCATCATATTAATCTTCAATCACTTTATTTCTTGATTTTGCTTTTACTTTTATTTTATTTTACTTTGCATATTTATACCAAAAATACCAAAAATATTATCTATCATACCTATCGATCTCACTCGTAAGTGACCGTGAAGGATTGACAACCCTATTCAAGGCTGGTTGCGAGGAGTTATTTGCTTTGTGTAGGTACGAGGGACTTGTTAGATCGCTGCGTAAAATAAAATTTTCTACGCATCACCAAGATCAATCTATGGAGTCATCTAGCAACGAGAGAGAGGAGTGCACCTACATACCCTTGTAGATCATGAGCGAAGCGCTCAAGAGAACGGGTTGATGGAGTCGCACTCGCCGTGATCCAAATCACCGATGATCCTAGCGCCGAACGGACGGCACCTCCGCTCAACACACGTGACGGAGCGGTGACGCCTCCCGCGCCTTTGATCCAGCAAGGAGGAGGGAGAGGTTGAGGAAGAGAGCTCCAACAGCAGACGATGGCGCAGTGGTGATGGAGTGGCAAGATTCGCAGGCTTCGCCAAGCTCTTAACGGAGGAGGAGAGGTGTTGGGGAGGGCAGGAGTTGCGCCTTGGATGTGGTGTGCAGCCATCCCCTCGCCCCTCTATTTATAAGGGAAGGGGGAAGGGGGCCGGCCCCCTCTAGATGAGATCTAGAGGGGGCGGCGGTTAAGGGAGGGGCTTGCCCCTGCCAAGGGGGCGCCTTTAGGGTTCCTCCCACCCCCCAACCCTAGGCGCATGGGCCCAAGTGGGGGTGCGCCCAGCCCACCTAGGGGCTGGTTCCTTTCCCACACGGCCCACGAGGCCCTCCGAGAGGTGGTCCTCCCGGTGGACCCTCGAACCCTCCGGGCCCCGACATAATACCGTGATGCCCCGAACTTTTCCGTGACCGTATGAGAACTTCACATATATAAATCTTCACCTCCCGACCATTCCAGAACTCCTCGTGACGTCCGGACTCAACAACATTCGTAATCACATAAATATCTTCCTTATAACCCTAGCGCCATCGAACCTTATGTGTAGACCCCACGGGTTCGAATCACGCAGACATGACCGAGACAGCTCTCCGCCAATAACCAACAAAGGATCTGGATACCCATGTTGGCTCCTACATGTTCCACGATGATCTCACCGGATGAACCACGATATCGAGGATTCAAGTAATCCCGTATACAATTCCCTTTGTCAATCGGACGCTATTTGCCCGAGATTCGATCGCCGGTATCCCAATACCTCGCTCAATCTGGTTACCGCAAGTCACTTTACTCGCTCCATAATGCATGATCCCGTGACCAACTACCTGGTTACATTGAGCTCATTATGATGATGCATTACCGAAGGGGCCCAGAGATACCTCTCCGCATACACGGAGTGACAAATCCTGCCTCGATCCGTGCAACCCAACAAACACTTTCGTAGATACCGTAGTGTACCTTTATAGCCACCCAGCATTGCCAGGACGCTTTGGTACACCCAAAGCACTCCTAGGATATCCGGGAGTTGCACGATCTCATGGTCTAAGAAATGATACTTGACATTAGAAAAGCTCTAGAAGACTAACTACACGATCTTGTGCTATGCTTAGGATTGTCTTGTCCATCACATCATTCTCCCAATGACGTGATCCCGTTATCAATGACATCCAATGTCCATGGTCAGGAAACCGTAACCATCCATTGATCAACGAGCTAGTCAACTAGAGGCTCACTAGGGACATGTTTTGGTCTATGTATTCACACATGTATTACGATTTCCGGATAACACAATTATAGCATGAACAATAGATAATTATCATGAACAAGGAAATATAATAATAATCATTTTATTATTGCCTCTAGGGCATATTTCCAACAGTCTCCCACTTGCACTAGAGTCAATAATCTATTTACATTGTGATGAATCGAACACCCATAGAGTTCTGTGTTGATCATGTTTTGCTCATGAAGAGGTTTAGTCAACGGATCTACGACATTCAAATCTGTATGCACTTTGTAAATATCTATGTCTCCATCTTGAACATTTTCACGAATGGAGTTGAAGCGACGCTGATGTGCCTCGGTCTTTTGTGAAACCTGGCCCTTGGCAAGGGCAAGGCTCCAAAGGTTGTCACAGAAGAGAGTCATCGGCCTCGATGCATTGGGAATAACTCCTAGGTCGGTAATGAACTCCTTCATCCAGTTGCTTCATGTGTTGCCTCGTAGGCTGCCACGCATCCGCTCACATGTAGATCCCGCCACGACGCTTATGCTTGCAACCGCACCAGCTTATCGCCCCACCATTTAAAATATACACGATCCGATTTGTGACTTAGAGTCATCTAGATCTGTGTCGGGCTTAGCGCCGACGAACCCTTTACGATTTAGCTCTTCGTCACCTCCATAAACGAGAAACATATCCTTAGTCCTTTTCGTGCACTTCAGATATTCTTGACCGCTATCCAGCTGCTCCATGCCGGGATTACTTTGGTACCTTCCTACCAAACTTACGGCAAGATTTACATCAGGTCCGGTACACAAAGATGGCATACATGATAGACCCTATGGCCGATGCATAGGGACTACACTCATCTTTTCTCTATCTTCCGCTGGGTCGGACATTGAGCCGAGCTCAATTTCACACCTTGCAACACAGCAAGAACCCTTCTTGACTGATCCATATTGAACTTCTTCAATATCTTATCAAGGTATGTGCTTTGTGAAAGACCTATGAGGCGCCTCGATCTATCTCTATAGATCTTGATGCCTAATATGTAAGCAGCTTCTCCAAGGTCCTTCATTGAAAACACTTATTCAAGTAGGCCTTAATGTTTCCAAGAGTTCTATATCATTTCCCATCAACAGTATGTCATCCACATATAATATGAGAAATGCTACAGAGCTCCCACTCACTTTCTTGTAAACGCGGGCTTCTCCATAAGTCTGCATAAACCTAAACGCTTTGATCATTTCATCAAAGCGAATGTTCCAACTCCGAGATGCTTGCACCAGCCCATAGATGGAGCGCTGGAGCTTGCATACCTTGTTAGCATTCTTATGATCGACAAAACCTTCCGGCTGCATCATATACAATTCTTCCTTAAGAAAGCCATTAAGGAATGTCGTTTTGACATCCATTTGCCATATCTCATAATCGTAGAATGCGGCAATTGCTAGCATGATTCGGACGGACTTAAGCTTCGCTACGGGTGAGAAGGTCTCATCGTAGTCGACCCCTTGAACTTGTCGATAACCCTTAGCGACAAGTTGAGCTTTATTGATGGTAACATTACCATCCGCGTCCATCTTCTTCTTAAAGATCCATTTATTTTCTATCGCCGATCATCGGGCAAGTCTCACAAAGTCCATACTTTGTTTTCATACATGGATCCTATCTCGGATTGCATGGCTTCAAGCCATTTGTTGGAATCTGGCCCGCCATCGCTTCTTCATAGTTTGAAGGTTCATCGTTGTTCAACAACATGATTTCCGTGATGGGGTTGCCATACCATTCGTGTGGAACGTGTCCTCGTGGACCCACGGGTTCAAGAGCAACTTGATCCAAGCACCTTGATCATCATCATTAACCTCCTCTCTAGCCGGTGCAGGCACCACAGAACATCTTCCTGAGCTGCGCTTATTTTCTCGCTTCAAGAGGCAGATTCATCAAGTTCCACTTTCCTCCCACTTACTTTTTCGAGAGAAACTCTTTCTCCGTAAAGGACCCATTCTTGGCAACAAAGATCTTGCCTTCGGATCTGAGGTAGAAGGTGTACCCAATGGTTTCCTTTAGGGTATCCTATGAAGACGCATTTTTCGACTTGGGTTCGAGCTTTTCAGTTGAAGTTTCTTGACATAAACATCGTGATCCCCAAACTTTAGAAACGACATACTTAGGTTTCTTCCCAAACCATAATTCATACGATGTCGCCTCAACGGATTTTGACGAAGCCCTATTTAAAGTGAATGAGGCGCCTCTAAAGCATAGCCCCAAAATGAGAGCGGAAACTGGAGTGACATCATAGATCGCACCATATCCAATAGAGTGCGACACGACGCTCGACACACCGCTACGCGAGGTGTTCCAGCGGCGTGAGTTGTGAAACGATTCCACACTTCCTTAAGTGCGCATCAAATTCGTGACTTAAATATTCTCCCCACGATCTGATCAGAAGAACTTTATTTTCGGTCACGCTTGATTCTCTACCTCATTCTAAAATTCCTTGAACTTTTCAAAGGTCTCAGACTTGTGTTTCATCAAGTAGACATACCCATATCTACTTAAGTCATCAAGAGAGTGAGAACATAACGATAGCCTCCACGAGCCTCAACGCCATTGGACCGCATACATCGCCAAGATGTATGATTTCCAATAAGTTGGTTGCTCGCCCATTGTTCCGGAGAACGGAGTCTTGGTCATTTTGCCCATGAGGCATGGTTCGCATGTAACAAATGATTCGAATCAAGAGACTCCAAAAGTCCATCAGATGGAGCTTCTTCATGCGCTTGACACCAATGTGACCATATGGCAAAGCACAAGTATGTGGGACTATCGTTATCAACCTTAAACCTTTTGGTATTCACACTATGAATATGTGCAACATCAAGTTCGAGATTCATTAAGAATAAACCATTGACCAGCGGGCATGACCATAAAACATATCTCTCATATAAATAGAACAACCATTATTCTTGGATTTAAATGAGTAGCCATCTCATTAAACGAGATCCAGATACAATGTTCATGCTCAAAGCTGGCACTAAATAACAATTATTGAGGTTTAAAACTAATCCAGAGGTAAATGTAGAGGTAGCGTCGACGGCGATCACATCGACCTTGGAACCATTCCCGACGCCAAGATCGTCACCTCGCCCTTCGCCAGCCTCCGCTTATTCCGCAGCTCCTGCTTCGAGTTACAAATATGAGCAACCGCACCGTATCAAATACCCAGAGCTACTACGAGTACCGGTAAGGTACACATCAATTACATGTATATCACATATACCTTTGGTGTTGCCGGCCTTCTTGTCCGCTAAGTACTTGGGGCAGTTCCGCTCAGTGTCCATTTCCTTGCAATAAAAGCACTACCTCAAGTTTGGGTCCATGCTTTGGCTTCTTCCCAAGAATCGGCTTATCGGGCGCCGCAACTCCCTTGCCAGCCCTTCTTGAAGTTCTTCTTACCCTTGCCTTTCTTGAAACTAGTGGTTTTATTGACCATCAACACTTGATGTTCCTTTTGATCTCCACCTCCGCTGATTTCAGCATTGAATATACCTCGTGAATGGTCTTTTCCATCCCCTGCATATTGAAGTTCATCACAAAGCTCTTGTAGCTAGGTGGGAGCAATCAAGGATTCTCATTAACGATCAGATCATCCGGAGATTAACTCCACCTGAGATAAGCGGTTGTGCAACCTGCACATTTTGAGTATGTGCTCACGACGTAACTATTCTCCTCCATCTTACAACTGTAGAACTTGTCGGAGTCTTCATATCTCTCGACCCGGCATGAGCTTGGAAACCATTTTCAGCTCTTGGAACATCTCATATGCTCCGTGCTGCTCAAAACGCTTTTGGAGCCCCGGTTCTAAGTCGTAAAGCATGCCAGACCGAACCAGGGAGTAATCATCACTACGCCGACGCGCCAGTGTTCATAACGCCTTGAGTTGTTGGAAAACGGTGCTTCACCAAGCGGCATCTAGGACATATGCTTTCTTGGCAGCTATGAGGATGATCTCAAGTTCCGACCCAATCCGATAGTTGCTGCCATCGCCTTCCAGCTTGGTTTTCTAGGAACGTGTTGAAGTTGAGGGCAACATTAGCGTGCGCCATTTGATCTACAAGACATATTGCAAAGATTTTAGACTAAGTTCATGATAATTAAGTTCATCTAATCAGATTATATAATGAACTCCCACTCAGATAGACATCCCTCTAGCCATCTAAGTGATACATGATCAAAGTCAACTAGGCCGTGTCTGATCATCACCTGAGACGGACTAGTCATCATCGGTGAACATCTTCATGTTGATCGTATCTTCTATACGACTCATGTTCGACCTTTCGGTCTTCCGTGTTCCGAGGCCATGTCTGGTACATGCTAGGCTCGCAAGTCAACCTAAGTGTATTGCGTGTGTAAATCTGGCTTACACCCGTTGTATTCGAACGTTAGAATCTATCACACCCGATCATCACATGGTGCTTCGAAACAACAAACCTTCACAATGATGCACAGTTAGGGGGAACACTTTCTTGAAATTATTATGAGGGATCATCTTATTTATGCTACCATCGTTCTAAGCAAATAAGATGTAAAACATGATAAACATCACATGCAATCAAATAGTGACATGATATGGCCAATATCATTTTGCTCCTTTTGATCTCCATCTTCGGGGCGCCATGATCATCATCATCACCGGCATGACACCATGATCTCCATAATCATGATCTCCATCATCGTGTCTTCATGAAGTTGTCACGCCAATGATTACTTCTACTACTATGGCTAACGGTTTAGCAATAAAGTAAAGTAATTACATGGTGTTATTCAATGACACACAGGTCATACAAAAAAGAAAGACAACTCCTATGGTTCTCGCCGTTGTCATACTCATCGACATGCAAGTCGTGATTCCTATTACAAGAACATGATCAATCTCATACATCACATATATATCATTCATCACATCCTTTTGGCCATATCACATCACATCGTATATGCTGCAAAAACAAGTTAGACATCCTCTAATTGTTGTTGCAAAAAATTTACGGCTGCTATAGGTTTCTAGCAAGAACGTTTCTTACCTACGCTACGCCAAAACCACAACTTGATATGCCAATTTCTATTTACCCTTCATAAGGACCCTTTTCATCGAATCCGATCCGACTAAAGTGGGAGAGACGGACACCCGCTAGCCACCTTATGCAACTAGTGCATGTCACCGGTGGAACCCGTCTCACGAATTGTACGTAAGGTCGGTCTGGGCCGCTCATCCCATGATGCCGCCAATCAAGATAAGAAAAGTAACGGCAAGTAAATTGACAAAATCGATGCCCACAACAACTTGTGTTCTACTCGCATAGAAACTACGACAGAACTAGCTCATGATGCCACTGGGGGATCACAGTAAAATAAAAAATTCTACGCATCACCAAGATCAATCTATGGAGTCATCTAGCAACGAGAGAGAGGAGTGCATCTACATACCCTTGTAGATCGTGAGCGGAAGAGTTCAAGAGAACGGGGTTGATGGAGTCGCACTGCCGTGATCCAAATCACCGATGATCCTAGCGCCGAACGGACGGCACCTCCGCTCAACACACGTGACAGAAGCGGTGACGCCTCCCGCGCCTTGATCCAGCAAGGAGGAGGGAGAGGTTGAGGAAGAGAGCTCCAACAGCAGACGACGCGCAGTGGTGATGGAGTGGCAAGATTCCAGCAGGCTTCGCCAAGCTCTTAACGGAGCAGAGAGGTGTTGGGAGGGAGGGCTGCGCCTTGGATGTGGTGTGCAGCCCTCCCCGCCTCTATTTATAGGGAAGGGGAGGGTCGCCCCTCTAGATGAGATCTAGAGGGGGGCGGCCAAGGGGAGGGGCTTGCCTCAAGCAAGGGGCGCCTTTAGGTTCCCCCAACCCTAGGCGCATGGGCCCAAGGGGGTGCCCAGCCCACCTAGGGGCTGGTTCCCTTCCCACACGGCCCATGAGGCCCTCCGAGAGAGGTGGCCCTCCCGGGCCCCAGACAATACCGGTATGCCCTCGAACTTTTCCGTGACCGTATGACAACTTCCCATATATACATCTTCCTCCCACCATTCCGAACTCCTCGTGACGTCCGGGATCTCATCCGGACCAACAACATTCGTAACCACATACATATCTTCCTTATAACCCTAGCATCATCGAACCTTATGTGTAGACCCTACGGTTCGGGAATCACGCAGACATGACCGAGACAGCTTCTCCGCCAATAACCAACAGAGGGATCTGGATACCCATGTTGGCTCCCACATGTTCCACGATGATCTCATCGGATGAACCACGATGTCGAGGATTCAAGTAATGCCGTATACAATTCCCTTTGTCAATCGGCACGCTATTTGCCCGAGATTCGATCGTCGATATCCCAATACCTCGCTCAATCTCGCTACGGCAAGTCACTTTACTGCTCCATAATGCATGATCTCGTGACCAACTACTTGGTTACATTGAGCTCATTATGATGATGCATTACCGAGTGGGCCCAGAGATACCTCTCCGCATACGGAGTGACAAATCCCAGCCTCGATCCGTGCCAACCCAATGTATACTTTCAGAGATACCGTAGTGTACCTTTATAGCCACCCGCTATGTTGTGACGCTTTGGTACATTCAAGCACTCCTACGGTATCCGGAGTTGCACGATCTCATGGTCTAAGAAAATGATACTTGACATTGGAAAAGCTCTAGCGGATTTAACTACACGATCTTGTGCTATGCTTAGGATTGGTCTTGTCCATCACATCATTCTCCCAATGATGCGATCTCGTTATCAATGACATCCAATGTCCATGGTCGAAATCGTAAGCATCCATTGATCAACGAGCTAGTCAACTAGAGACTCACTAGGGACATGTTGTGGTCTATGTATTCACACATGTATTATGATTTCTGGATAACACAATTATAGCATGAACAATAGACAATTATCATGAACAAGGAAATATAATAATAATCATTTTATTATTGCCTCTAGGGCATATTTCCAACAGACTCAAGCAGTAGCCTCCTAACGGATTGATACCTTGGTTCTCAAAACTGAGGGAAATACTTACACTAATTTGCTGCATCATCCTTTCCTCTTCAAGGAAATCCAACGCAGTGCTCAAGAGGTAGCAAGAAGAATTTCTGGTGTCGTTGCCGGGGAGTCTACGCAAAAGTCAACATACCAAGTACCCATCACAATCCCTTATCTTTCGCATTACATTATTTGCCATTTGCCTCTCATTTTCCTCTCCCCCACTTCACCCTTGCCGTTTTATTCACCTTTTCTTCGCCTTCTTCCCGTATGTCTTTTTGTTTCCACGTGCCTTCTATTTGCTTGCATCTTTGCTTGCTAAAAATCTATTGATATGGATCCACTTATAGTGTTCTACTTGGATCATCTTCGATCCTTATGCGCTCATGCTGAAACCCCAACTAGCCTAGTTGATGGGAAATCTTTAGATGAGCATGCTCATTTTGTGCGGCACCGTTTGTCAGAAAAAGGGAAACTCTTATGGAGTCGAATAAACAGATTGTTGTGTTATGCTTGGAATCTTTGTGAAATTCATGATTTACTTGTTGCTCTAAGAACCCTAAAAAACACCTTCCCTACCTATGTGAGTTTAATGAAAATGAAATCTTATCTTCTTATGCAAAGGGTGTTTATAGTTACTATGATATCGAACAAATTGAAGAATTTGTTGCTTTTAAGGGTGCTTATGAAGTTGCTTTTTGATTGAAAAGTATGATATTACTCTCATTTAATCTGAACATTTTGACATACTTAAATATTGCTATGAAAACTATGCTCATAATGTCTATGTCAAAGAATTTATTGAGAGAATGACCGTTGCTTTGGAAGAAAATAATGATATGCATGAATCTATAGATAATGATGATTCCTATGATTTGATTGAAATATCCCTTGATGAACATGATGCTTGCTATTCTTCCGCCATGATGCCAATATTTATGAAGATGAATTTGCTATAGTTCCTTATGTTAAATATGAGATCGCTGCTATTGCACCCATACTTGGTAGTTCCTTCGATGAAAAGCATGATTGCAATGATTTTACTATAAATTCTCTTGATGTCAATTATGTTAATAATATGCAAAACCCTAATCTTGGGGATGCTAGTTTTGCTATGTCTACTACTTGTTGCAATGATCATGATTGGGATGATTCTTCTTTTAATATTGAAAATTTATTTAAGCCCCATGATGAATATGAGATTGATAATAGTGTTTGCAATAATATCGAAAGTGGGTTTGGAAGAGTGTCAACTTTAGATCCCACATATTTGGAGAATATTCAATCTTATGAAATTTTGATAAAAGTGGGTTTGGAGAGGTCGTGACTTTAGTTAATGTTAATCCCACTATTTTGGAAGAGTGTCAACTTTGCATGCATGTGGATCGTGTTGAAAATATTTATTGTGATAGGTATTTTGTTGAATTTTCTTATGATCCCACATGTAATTATTATGAGAGTAAAATATGGTTGTAGAAACTTTCATGATAATAAATTACCTCTCGTTATGTTGAGATTGCTATTGTTTCTTTCCACTTCCTTGCATATGCTAGTTTTTGGTTGCTATGATAATTTGTTTGCCTATAAGATGCCTATTCATAGGAATTATGTTAGACTTATATGTGTTTTTCACGTGTTTCATGATGTTTTTTTGTGCTTCAATTCTTGTCTTTCACGTGAGCATCTTCATGGGAAATCACCGGATAAGAACATTGAAAGAAAAGAATGAAGAGATTTCACAAATAAAAGGACACATGATTAAGAAATCTGAGTCCTCAAGAAAAGGGTGGGAGGGCGGAAAACAAAGATAACTTGGGATGGATGAAACAAACACCGTTGAGAAAACTTAGAATTGATCTTATGGATGTTGAAATGATCGGATCCACTTGAAGAGAAGCACGGTATTGAAAAAGAATTGACATGACGATCTCGATAAACAAGAAGGATTAGCACTCATAGAAATATGAGAACACCGCTGAAAGGTATGGAATCAACACTTGACTTCAAGCAACTCGAATACCACAAATAAAACAAAACAAAGGATTTGGCTTGCGAATAAGCCGGAACAAATACATATGATAGAGATTTACCCAATCCCATATCATGCATCCGTCTCGAAAGATATTCTAGGAGCTACTTGAATTCCCACCTATAAACTCCCAAACTTTCCGTTATGCAATCTGTGTTGGGGATACAGGGACACAAAATATATCACCCAAACTAACAATACCTAGATCCAAATTGTATCCATCCGTCAACACATAACCAAGAAAACTCCGAAATCGTGTACCTCAACCTTCGAAAAGCATCCGTTATACGAGTCATGGCAATACTCCCGAAGCTCGCCTCAAGATCGGGTTATCGGGTTATCTCACCAACAATCTGCACAAAAGAGATTTCGATGTCGGCAAATCTCGTATTCCAGAATTGCAACGATAAAATTGTGACGACAACACCCTGAGCTCAACTCCCCGGACACCGCCACAACCCCTAAATGTCGAGGCACCAAGAACAATGTTCTCACACAAAACCATCTGAACGATCCCAAGATACCCAGGTGATCCTAAAGAAAATTTCGTGAAATTTGAGGAGAGGAAAGGCAAAACATCTACGCCAGAGGCCTCACCAGAGCTTATTTAAGGACCGAGGAGTAAAAAGAATCCTACCTCCGATATATATAATCCTAAGACTCAAAATATTTTTTCTAGACTCAACAACGCCAACAAACAAGGGGCTCTTAAGGTTGGTCGAGGCTCGATACTAACTTAGTCACGCCTAAGATGCGACCCTATCCTAAAGGAACTCAAGGTCCCACTATGATAGAAGCGCATCTTGAAGACGCTTTTGCAAGGTGGATATCATTACATCAACATTACATAATAGTGGGGATATATACATAAGGCATACAATGCCACACTAATACAACATCACATCATATATAAGATCAACATCCGACTACGGATGAAACATAAATGTAAACTCAAACAATATCCACCTCCAGCTAGCCTCCAGGCCGACTTGGAACCTATCCCCGATCAAGAAGCGTAAGAAGAACTCAACGCAGCAAGCATCGCCTCGGCCATGATCATCGACAACCTGCACTCAGAATCGGTGATGTAGTAATCAGTGAGCCACGAGGACTCAAAGAATCCCATTACCATGGGTATCAAGACTAGCAAAGCTTAAATAGGAAGGAAGGGATAAAGTGGTGAGGTTGCAGCAGCGCTACATATATGGTGGCTAACATAACGCAAATGAGAGCGAGAAGAGAAACAAAGGAACGGTCACAACTAGTAATGATCAAGAAGTGATCCTGAACTCCTACTTACGCCGACATTACCCGTAAACCGTGTTCTCCTCTCGATCAACCCCTAAAAAGAGACACTACACTACGCACACGGTTGGTGTATTTTAATTAAGATCAACTTCAGTTTTCTACAACCGGACATTAACAAATTCCATCTGCCACATAACCGTAGGCACGGCTTTCGAAAGTTCAAACCTCGCAGGGTGTCCCAACTTAGCCCATGATAAGCTCTCGCGATCAACGAAGGATATTCTTCTCCCCGGAAGACCCGATCAGTCTCGAATCCCTGCTACAAGACATTTCGACAAGAATAAAACAAGACCAGCAAAGCCGCCTGCGCCCGACAATCCCGATAGGAGCTGCACATATCTCGCTCAGGCAACACCGGATGAGACATCCTACGAGTAAAACCAAACCTCGAGTTGCCACGTAGGGGCCCCGTAGTCTACATCGGTTCGGGCAGCACTTAGAGAAGCACCGTCCGGGGGCTAATAAAGATGACCTCGGTTGGCCGACCCAAGGAAAAGGTATAGGTGGTGGTGAGGCAAATGGTAAAACCAAGGTTGGGCCTTTGCCGGAAAAGTCTTATTCAAAGCGAACTGTCAAGGGGGTCCCATAAATCACCCGACCGTTAGGGACGCAAAATCCGGGAACATAACACCGATATGACGGAAACTAGGCGCAAGAGTGGAACAAAACACTGCATAAGGCCGAGCCTTCCACCCTTTACCAAGTATATAGATGCATTAATTAAATAAGATATATTGTGATATCCCAACAAGTAAACATGTTCCAACAAGGAGCAACATCTCCATGTTCCAACAAGGAACAAAACTTCATCTTCACCTGCAACTAACAATGCTATAAGAGGGGCTGAGCAAAGCGGTAACATAGCCAATCAACGGTTTGCTAGGAAGGGTGCAACAGGTTAGAGGTTCATGGCAATTTGGGAGGCTTGAGCAGCAAGTGATAGGTAGCGCAGCATAGCGATAGAACGAAGCAACTAGCATAGCAATGATAGTAGTGAGATCCAGTAGCGGCCATCTTGCCTGAAATCCCGCAAGGAAGAAGAACGAGTCCATGAAGAAGATGAACGGAAGTAGTCGAACTAATCCTCACAATCGCAATATTACCGAACCGAGAAGCAACACCGAAAGAAACAAACAACATGGTAAATGCACAAGCATAAACATGGCACGATGCACAATCAAGTATGATGCATGTCCGTTTAATGAGGCATGGCATGGCAAAGTGCAACAAACAATACTACAATTAGTGGAGCTCAATATGCAACGAGTTGCATATTGACAAAACAATTACATTGACATATTTAGTTTGATCTCGTTTAGGTACACAACAATATTAAATGTTGTTAAACATGGCAAGGGGTGGAGCATAATTAAACTAACTACTTAGGCAAGTTTAAATGAGGCCGGAAATAAGAAACAACAATTCCGGAAAATCCTCATGAGCAATATTTTAGATTCGGTACTGTTCTGCCCTAAAACATATTTTATTATTGTTAAACAGCAAAATAAAGTGGACCATGTTAAACTAGGCATTTTTCCACCCCATTTACATATAGAGAACATTTAATTCCGAGTAACGGTTTTTTAGTTATGAATTAAATCATTTTAACATGACATATTAGCAAATTTAAATAAACAGCAAGTTAAACATTTTAACATGGGATGAAAATGACATATTATGAAACTAGATGAAATTCTAAGCATATTACATATATAAAGTTTTTACATATGATGCACAGATCATGAGTTATGATATGCATGAAGTGCAAGGGGTTTCGTAAATCTAAATCACCGGATAATTAGGAAATTGCAGCACGTAAAAAAACTACTCGGCCGAACTGTGTGGCCCAAAGTGCACAGAGAGGTGGAGGGGTCTGCTCACACATGGGCCAAGGCCCGGCGGAGGTGAGGCCATTGGGGGGTTGAGGAGGCGCCTGGCCTCACCCATGGGCTTCTGCCCTGGTGGAGGAGACAGCCAAGGGCGAACAGCGGCTTGGGTGCTGGATCGAACGAGGTGGAGGGCGCGGTCAACGGCAGGCGCTGGGCGAAGCGGTCGGGCGCTTGCCTCCAGCGGGACCGTCAATCGAACACGACGACGCACGGACTCCGGCGACGAGGCCTAGGCGGCGAAGCGTGGAAGGGAAGCGGGGGACTCGCGGCAGGAGTCTCGCGATGTGGTCGAGCTGAGGAGCTGGGGCCTCAAAGGGAGCAGAGGAGGCCGAGACGCCATGGCAGGGGAACGGCAGCGACGGCTGGACTTGCGGGCGGGGCAAAGCGCGGAAGCCGCAGTCCGCGAGGTGGCGAAGCGGATCTCATGCAGTGCAGGCCGAACAGAGGCCAAAGGAGGCGGATCCGCGACGGCTATGGGTTGGTGCGGCCATGGCAGCAGAGGGAGAAGCCATTCTGCTTCGGCAGAGAAGAAAACGAACAGGAAAGGGAGGGAGATTAGAGGAGGAAGGAGGAGCAATGGAAGAAAAGAAAGAGCAAGGGAAGGGCAACACTCATCTCGCTGGCTCCGGAAGCCGCAGCTTGCCTGGAGGAGCAGGGGCGCGGTGTGCTCCTCAGAGAAAGGCAAGACCGAGATGTTGAGAGGAGGGAGAGAACACTGGGAGGAAGAATAAGCAGGGAGGAAGGAGAGGGTTCCCTGTGGGGTCACCAACGGCAGGCTCGCCAGAGCTGAGCTGATGTTGCCCATCGCCAAGGGACGGCTGGCTCGATCCGACGGGCTCTCGCCAATGGAGGCACGGCCGGGAGCTCCTCTCCCAAACCAAAACGATCATGGAGGTTTCGGCGAATAGCTGGATCGAGGAGGAGTAGTGGAGAGCGGATGGTTATCGGGTGGCTGAAATCGAGGAGGGGAGGATTTGGATCTGGAAGATCCCGAGGTGGAAGGAGAGACCGGGTGGAGTGGCGGCGCGGCTGGCTGGTGAAGGGACAAAGTCCCTAGATTTTAGGGTTGGGATGATTTGGTAGGTGATGGTTTTATATATAGCAAGAGGATCTTGGTTAGGGGCTACTTCGTCCCTCTGATAAAAAACGGACGGTCGGGAAAAATAGGCTAGGGAGAGCCCAACAAAGAAAACGGTGATGTTTTGCGACGTTGGGGATGATCCGACACAACGGTAACGATCAGCCCGGTCGGGTTCGGGGAGTTTCAGACATCGCCATGACGGGTTTGACAAAACACCATGGAGACAAGGGGTTTTGTTGGTCTCGGAGAAAGAGAGAAAAGAGGGGACCAATTGGTCTGAGAGAAGGTCAACAAGGACAAGCGGTCTGACAAAAGATAAACGGAGACAAAGAGAGAAACGGCAACTACAAACGATTACGAGGTTTTATGAAAATATGCAAATGCAATGCGATGATGCTATGAGACTAGAAGCATAACAAGAACAAAATGCAAAACAATGTATAAAACCCAACCACAACGGAAATAAAATATCGTGATTCCTAAAAGGCAAGAATAGGAGTTACGAATATGGAAAGTTGTATCCGGGGTGTTACACCCAAGTGAGGAAAGGATTATGGAGACTATGATTCCCCCACAAGTCGGGATGAGACTCCGGACGAAAAAAAAAAAAATAAAGAGGCCATAAAAAAGAGAAAAGGCCCAAACAAAATAAAAACAAATGAGATAAAAAGAGAGAAGGGACAATGTTACTATCCTTTTACCACACTTGTGCTTCAAAGTAGCACCATGATCTTCATGATAGAGAGTCTCTCATTTTGTCACTTTCATATACTAGTGGGAATTTTTCATTATAGAACTTGGCTTGTATATTCCAATGATGGGCTTCTCAAATGCCCTAGGTCTTCGTGGAGTGTTTGCAGGATGCACACCCACTTAGTTTCTTTTGTTGAGCTTTCATATACTTATAGCTCTAGTGCATCCGCTGTATGGCAATCCCAACTCACTCACATTGATATCTATTGATGGGCATTCCATAGCTCGCTGATACGCCTAGTTGATGTGAGACTATCTTCCTCTTTTTTCTTCTCCACAACCACCATTCTATTCCACATATAGTGCTATATCCATGGCTCACGCCATGTATTATGTGAAGATTGAAAAAGTTTTGAAAATGTTAAAGTATGAAACAATTGCTTGGCTTGTCATCGGGTTGTGCATGATTTAAATACTTTGTGTGGGGAAGATGGAGCATAGCCAGACTATATGATTTTGTAGGATAACTTTCTTTGGCCATGTTATTTTGAGAAGACATAATTGCTTAGTTAGTAGGTGTGTGTACTAGAGTAGGGTACCTAGTATCCCGAACTCATGCACGGACAGTTGCAGCCATTTCACGGTAGGGCTGGCCTCGATGACCGCTAAGATCTCACGCCCTTTGGAGCCATTCAAGAACAAAGTATCAAGACCCCGGCAAGAGGAGCTTGCCGGGAAGGCCACCTGTATGCCGGAATAAGGCCCTGCAAGAGGAGCTTGCCGGGAAGGCTTGGTGAGCGAGAGGCCCTCGAGCGCCGACAAGAACCTTGCCGCTGCAAAGTGACCTCTTCATCTCCGCTTCCAGCTCACCCGCCAACGGTCACCACGGGCTCTCCTAAGCACGCGGTCGACGGGCTGTGCAGCCAGCCGGGAGCAGCGATAAGCGGCACCGACAAGCTACCATCGTGGCAAACGGAGGCGCACTTGACGGTCCCCAGTTACACGCTCGGGGACTGAGACGGCATTGATGACTTTTGTCCCTTGTCACCGAGTTAGGTATAGATTATCAGACACCGTACAAAGCGTGTACCAACCTCTGTTTTACTATCTTACCTTTTCTACTTGCCAATTGTAGACCCTTGTGCCTATAAAAGGAGGCCCGAAAAACGAAAGGGGGTTCGGGCCAGATCTGGCTTAGTTCATCATACTCATACGAAACCACACTCAGCTAGGTCTAGTAGTTCCCATTGCTCCCTCAGCAAGAACACAAGATAATCCACAAAGCAGCAGAGGAGTATTATCTCTGAGAGCCAAGCTGGGTAACCGCCGTGTGCATTGCCTCGATCCGCTTCTTTGTGTAGTCTCCTCCTCCAACCAAAAGGGACCCAGGTCCCAGACGTGTTCGTGGGACACGATCAGCTTCCCCGACATCTTTGGCGCGCCAGAAGGCCGAGGCTGTGTGAACCCGATCCGCGGTCACACGAGCAACTTCATCAACATCATTCGTTAACATGGCGCCAAGAAGAAGTCTTCAAGCAGCAGCAGAGCTGGCTTGTTAAACCCACCACCACCGGAGCTGTCGTGGTGAGGGAAACGCCATGGAGGAACCGCATCGCCGAGAACCCACAATGCCGCCAGGTCCAAGGACAAGGCAGCACAAAGGCCGGGCGTCGAGTCCGCACCGCCAGCCCTTCGCAGAGGCGTTGATCGACAGCGCCATGATGCTCGCGCGCACCATACGCCATTGATCAAGGCCAAGCCGAGGATCCCGAGGCCTCGAGACCCGATGCACCTTAGCATGCCGGCAGATTTAGTGGAGTACGGTCGCCATGGATGCTGCCCTCCTAACTTGGTTAGGAGTCCAGCACCTCCTGCTCTCGCCACGCACGCCATTGCCACCCACCACACCAGCGTAGGTTTTGGCAAGAGCACAGCTACTTAGACTACTCTCCAACGGCCGACAAGGTCGCATTTAATGGAGGGCCACACCAGAGTCTCATCGGCTTCGCTTAACGGCGACGCCCCGCTGGCAACCGAAAGTGCCTCGCAGCTCGCCGCAAAGGCGACAAGGCGCGAGCTGATGGCGACAGACTTGGGGTGCAGCCACCGCACTTCCTTCCCGAAGACTAAGATCGCCGACTCACGGATCCACTCGACAGCCACTCCACAGCTGCCGCCGATCCGCGAGCTCGCCGCGACCAGCCGCAAGTTCTCCGAGAACGAAGAAGAAGACGCCAACCCAGACGAAGGCCAAGAGAAGCGCGCCAATCTGACCAACGCGCCGGGCCCACTATCGATATGCATGCGCCAGGAACCAGCGACTTATCAGACGCTGGTTGCCCCCGCTCACTCGTGAACTCGCGGCAAGTCCGTGGCCCGACAAGAAAACTTCAAACCAGACAAAGCGTAAAAGTATGATGGCAGGACACACCCATCGGAGTTCCTCAAAGATCTACACCATCGCGTGCAGGTGCCGCGGGGACGACGACAAGATCCTCGCCAACTACTTTCCTCGGTGCTCAAGCCAAACGCTGTGTCTTGGCTCATGCACTTGCCGATGGCTCTATTTCTTCTTGCAGATTTGTGCCACTAGTTTGTTGGCGCTTTCACAGCGGCCACAAGCCTCATGGCCGTGAGAGTTATTCTCCACCTACTTGCCCGTAAGGAGGGAGAGTCCCCGCAAGTTCATCCAGAGATTCAACAGTGCACTACAACATCCCTCGACGCCCACCCTGCCACGGTGATCGCTGCATTCCATCGTAATGTACGAAACCGCAGGATGAGGGAGGAGATGGCGATGTGAAAGTGAAAGACGCCACGAGCCCTACGCCTCGCCGACAAGTGCACGCTACCAAGAAGGAAGAAGACTCTCAGAGAGAATGTGGAGCAGTAGTCTTACAAAGGAGGAGATCGCCTGAAGAAAGAGCCGGGCTAAACAACAGAGGAAGAAAACTGTGAAGTACTAGTTGTCGAAAGCAAATCCGACAAGAATGGTGCCGCCAACAAAGCCAAGGCTGGTGGCTCCGCAAGGAGGTTGCCGTGACGCCGACCGCTAAGTCATGGGCGGTCACGAAGCTTTGATAGCTCCAACAAGCAAGATTGTAAAATCCACCGCACTAAGGGCCACGATCTCCGTGAGCTGCAAGAAAGTCGAGCAGCTTGTTGAGCTGCAAGAGAGCTGAGTACGAAAGCGCTAGACAAGGAGAAGGCCCAAGAAGGTACAGGTACAGCAAGTAAGAAGAGACCTGTCGGGAGGACGCCACGGCAAGGCCAAGCAAGCAAGGAGATGTGCTCCCCGCCGCCAGCGACAAGGAAGAAGACGAAGATGAAGATGACGAAGACATGGAAGACGGCGAAGCCGACGAAAGGAGTTTCAAAAGGCAACGGAGGTCCTTTGCGTTGACGGTGGTAGCTTCGCATACCGTGACCGCCAACTCAAGCAATGGATGCTGAGGTCAATGCAGCAGTAACCATCCATAGAGTCACGCAAACCTCCTCGGTGGTCCAGCACGCCCATCATCTTTGACAATGAAGATCACCCCGATCGATCATCAGAATCGGTGCTTGCCGATGTTGGTCTCACCAACCATCCGCAACCTCAAAGTCACAAAGATGTCGGGTTGACGGCGGGCCGGTCTGAATTTGATCTCCTCTCGCAGGCTCCAAAAGCTTCAAATCCTCGACAACAGCTCAAGAAACCGGTACTTTCCAAGGAATCAACCCAGAAGGAGCAAGCTTCCAAAGGGAAGATCATGTTGCTCAGTAATATTCGGCAATGAGCTCAACTTCAGAACCGAGAGGGTCACGCTTTGACGTCCGCCGATTTCCCATTGCCCTGACAATGGCATACTTGGTCATTCAAAGACTCGCCAAGTTCATGGCCGCTTCTCATCATGCCTACAACTTACTAAGATGCCCGCCCGATAAGCGCCATTTCGGCCCATGCGATAAGAAGGACGCGCTTATCCGCGCCGACAAGATTTACCGATGCAATGCCGCAACACTTAGCAAACCACTTGTCACTGAAGCTCCCGGGGAAGAAGAAGACCACCAAGACCGCAAGAGCTCGATGCCCACTCCGCAAGCGCACTCCTCCTGAGCACCGCGCCACTGCCGAGGACGCACCATCGAGCTCCACCGCAAGTGCAAGAAGACGGCTGGCAGCCCGCCAAGACCAAGAAGGTGCCCGCTAAGGAGGACGGCACTCGTGGTACTCTTCACCATCGCTGCACGCCGATCCTAAATAGGAAGGCGAGCTCGCTGTTTTCTCGCTGGAGAATGTCGTCGTGTTTGCATGGCAACCATCCGACATCCCCGTGTTCCTGTGAAAGTAATTGAGCACCACCTAGCTGGCTCGCCCTCACGCCGCGTCCTGGCACAAGCAAAATGTTAGGAAATGTATAAAGGAGCGCCAAGAGTTCATAGCGTAAGAAATCAAGAAGTTGGAAGCAGCAGGGTTTGTCGAGGAGTCCTCCATCCCACGTGGGTTGGCTAATCCGGTAGTTGTATCGCAAGGCTAATGGGAAATGGAGACTTATATTGACTTCACTAATGTTAATAAAGCTTGTCCCAAAGACCCATTTCCCTGCCATGTATCGACCAGATT
>JAHIAM010003931.1:0-50308 GCA_021605205.1 Aegilops longissima | reverse complement strand
AATAACATCAAAGTTGCAATGTTTAGAGCTATAAAACAACATGTTACAGGAACTTATAATGGCAAACAAAGGCATGGCAGGATACTACTAAATGCATAGAACAAAAGTCCTTTAGTGACCATGAGCCAAAAAGGATCAGAAGATATGATGGCACCCATGTAGACATGGCAAGTTATATTACAGATTCATACATGGTAGGAACAACAATACGTAGGCATGTTGGTGAGCTTGAACCACTCACCACAGAGCAATACATGGCATGGAAAGGCAACTCACAGTAAGAAGACATATTTATGAAGCTAATCATGGCAAGAGCAAGTTCATAGAGTGCATGGATCACTAACAATAATCATGGCAACATTGAACTTAATGTTAACAGGCTGACAGCAACATTACTTAGCAACTTAGAGAGCAAGATTACAACAAGTTACAGCAGACTATAATTGCAACAAAGGGCATGGATGGATAGAGCATGACAAGTGTAACAAAACATCCTTAGTGAACATCTCCAGATTATCCATAGAATGACTTGTAGCAGCAGGTTAACATAGCAACAAAATATAACAGAATCAGTCAGGAAAACAGCAACATCAAGTACCCTACTTAAGAACCTTGATGCACTCACTACAGGAATCACCAAAAAAACATGGCATACACCCCTGTGAAGATGGCATGACATAGCACAAAACACATGTAGAGCTCATGCTCATAGGATGCACACATCAAATGCAACAAAAATGACAAATTATCAAGTTATAACAGTTCCAGCAGATTAACATCACATAGCACTCTTGCAACAAAGATTCAGGCATCTAGATGACCTCAAATGAACATGATGCAATGGAATGAAATGAAGTACTCATCGAGACGAACAATTTGACATATTACACACACGAAACGGAGCAGTATGCAGCAAGTTATGATGCTATGAACATGGCATGATAATACTGGAATCTGGGGACTTGGTCGTCTTACTGAAAAAAATAGGACGGGCGCTAGATACTATTCGACGCACATGGCAGAGTTTGGGCATGGCTCACCATGGGCTTCGCCTGTGCTGGTGGAGGGCGAGACGGGCCGCGGATGGGCCCCGGACAGCAGGCCCGCCATCGAGGAGTCGCTCTCCCGATCCGATCGGGAGCGAGACCAGCAAGGCGGCGGCGGCGCTTTGGGCTTTGGCAGGCGCTGCCGCCGGAGGAGCTCGCCACGGGTCGGAGGAGCCCGGTGGCGTGGCTGCGACGGCCGGGCGGCTGGGCGGCGCCGGCGCACGGGCGAGGCCGGGCGGAGGAGGCGACTCAGCGGGCGGAGACGGTTGCAGCCGGCGCTGGGTCACGGGCGGCGCGAGGTCGCCGGCGGGGAGCGACGCCGGGTGGGAGGCGGACGGCGGCGGGCTGGAGCGAAGCGAGATCCGGGCGGCGCGCAGGAGATGGGCCGGAGGCTCAACTGGCGCTTCCCGTCAAGGGCGGGACGACGCGGGGCTGATGATGCGGCACGCCATAGGCTGAGAAGGCGGCGGAGATGCGCCCGGCTGGTTGGATATGTCCGGGCAAGGGGAGGTTTTAGGGTTAGGAGGAATTGATCCGCGAATTTCGGGGAGGGTGTGTTTATATAGGTAGGGGAGCTAGGAGAGTCCAAATGAGGAGCGAGCTGCCACGCGATCGTGATCGAACGCATCGAGAGCATAGAGGGAGTTTGCTGGGTTTTGGGCCACTTTGAAAGGGGTGTTGGGCTGCAAAGAGAAGGGGCTTTACGGTTACCCGCTAACTGCTGAGTATCAAACGCCTCCAAATGGCACGAACTTGACAGCGGTCTACCGGTGCTATACCAAGGCCGCTGGACAAACCTCAGTCCATTTCGAGACCGTTTAACACCCGCACACGAAAAGAGGCAAAAGGGGACGCCGGGAGACATAGGAGTGCCGGATTGCAAAACGGACAACGGGGAAAATGCTCGGATGCATGAGACGAACACATATGGAAATGCGATGCACATGACAACATGATATGAAATGCAGATGATGACGTGGCAAAGTGCAACACGCAAGCACATGACATGGCAACAATGAAGAATAACTGGCAAACACCTGGCGCATCGAATCCGGGGTGTTACAACACTCCTCCACTAACAAGAGATCTCGTCCCGAGATCTTAGGACCTAGACGGAAGAGAAAGAGGATGAGGTGAAAACAAGAACTCAAGAGAAGAAGCAAAGAATCGAGAGCACTCGAGAAGAAGATAGGAACGACGAGAATGACGAGAATCAAAAGCTCACGGAATCAGATAGACTATGAAACCACTCCGGTTAAAACGAGATAAAAAACGAATAAAACTGAAAGAATTTAGGTAGCACTCCAGTTGAACAAGGAAAGAATAGAACACGAACTTCACAAGATGGGATGACACTTGACGAGATAAGCAATGCAAAGCCTCCGGAAGAATTGAAGAATGGAATGAAAAGAATTTAGAAGGAAGGTTTGAACTGAAGTTGTTGAGAACCGACCACAAGCGGAAAAGATTGAATAGCTGAGAAGAACGAAGAAATGCAAAACTCCACTTCAAAAGAATACGGAGAATTAATTGCACTTCGAGACGCGAGAAGAAAAGATACTTGAACTCCGCCAACAAAATCTTGATAAACTCTTGAAGAAAGAATTAAATCATGAAGAACCACCATGAAGAACTCCGGTGACAAAAGGATGATGAGATAGAATGAAGGAATAAAGAATAAGATGAGCCTTGCGGTGATTTAGATGGAGGTTCCGACGAGATGGCCGAGGAAATTTGAACTCCGGAAAAGAAAAGATGAAAACACTTGGAAGTCGAATTTATTCCTCAAGAACAAACTCCGAAGGAAGGGATTAATCACTTGGATGAAATAAGAATAAGATTTAGTGTATGCTTATCCTTCATCAAATTAAATTGATGACAAACAATGGATTTTTGCAAACTACTTATTCTTCTAGAAAAAGAATTGAGAAGTGACATATCGCAAACTTGAGAAGGACTTCATGAATCACCGGTAGGTTGAAAAGAACGAATGGATTAATATGATAATCAAGGAAAAGAATCTTGAACGAACCACCGTAAGAATTGAAGATGAAAGTAGCACAGGCACAATTCACCGTGAAGAATTAGAAAACGAATAAAGATGCTTGACAGAATTTAGATACATTAGAACGAAGAGATCATGAACTGATTAGAGGATATTTCGACGATGCACCGGTGAGATTTGGAAAACAAGAGTTGAACGCTTGAATGAATAATTCTGAGATGATGGGCTCCGGAGAATCAAACTGAAAAGATTCCTGAAATGCTCCGGGTGGGTTAAAAGAATTCTCACAATCGAAAATAATTATGAGAGGATGGCATCAAGCTAGAACCATGAATCTTGAAGAGAATGGAGCAAGATTTAAGAGAAACTCTTCTTCAGTCTTCAAATGTTGCGAATGACGATGAGAAACACCAGCATGAATTGTTGAGATACTCCGGGATGAAAATTAGAAAGGTTGAACCAACGATGAAAAGAATTTGAAAGATCTTGGAGAAAGCCATGACTGATGAAAGCCCATTCTTACGTCAAACTTAGAAAAGAATTTTAGAAGCTCCGGAAAATTTAGAAGAGTCAGGTAAGATACTGGAAAAAGACCTGTGGGTTAGGGCCCGCTCAAAAGAAACATCGTTGAAGGATTGCTTGAAATAAAGATCGCACCGGTAGAATTAAATGGCTTGAATAAGATAACAACCTCAAAATAACTTGAGTGAATTGAGAATGGAAACTTGAATCTTCTGAGATATCTTCAACACTCCGGAACAATTGAAGAGCGAGAAGTGGATGATTAAGAGGTGCACCGCATACGAAAAGCATTTGAAACGAGGAAAAGAATGTGATCAACACTAAAGACTTAAATTGAATCCATCGGAGAAGAAAAGAATGGCTAATGATAAACTTGAAGTCTGCTAGAATATTCATGAGAATCACGGATAAAAAACATTGACGGAAAAAAATGGAGAGACTTCACAAGAATAAAATGGATACTTGATTAAGAAATCTTCGTCCTTGAAGAAATAAGGGTGGGAGGGCGGGAAAAAACAAAGACAACTTGGAACGGATGAAACGAACACCGTTGAGAAAAAACTTAGAATTGATCTTGCGAATGTTGCAATGATCGGATTTACTTGAAGAGAAGCACACCTGTTGAAAAGGATTGACATGACAATCTCGATTATCATGAAGGATTATCACTCCCATAGAAACATGAGAACACCGCTTAGAATAAGGTATGGAATCAACACTTGACTTCGAAGCAACTCGAATACCACAAAACAAAACAAAACAAAAAGGATTTGGCATGTAGAATAAGCCGGAAACAAACATATGATAGATCCCATATCGTATCATGTGTGTGTTGGAAAGATATCCTACGAGATACTTGAATTCCCACTTATAAACTCCCGAAACTTTCTGGTTATGCAATCAGGTGTTGGGATACAGGGGACACAAAATATATCACCCAAACTAACAATACCTAGATCCAGCTGTATCCATCCTTCAACACATAACCAAGAAACCTCCGGAAATCGTTTACCTCGACCTTCGAAAAGCATCCGTTATACGAGTCATGGCAATACCCTCGAGCTCGCCCCAGTACTGGTGAGGGAGTCCTGGATTAGGGGGTGTCCGGATAGCCGGACTACCATCATCAGCCGAACTATCATTTGCTGGACTATCATCATCAACCGGACTCCAAGACTACGAAGATACAAGATTGAAGACTTCCGTGTCCGGATGGGACTTTCCTTGGCGTGGAAGGCAAGCTTGGCGATACGGATATGTAGATCTCCTACCATTGTAACCGACTCTATGTAACCCTAGCCCTCTCCAAAGGTCTATAGAAACCGGATGGCTTTAGTCCGTAGGACAACAATCACAACAACCCTTACAATAATACCATAGGCTAGCTTCTAGGGTTTAGCCTCCTTGATCTCGTGGTAGATCCACTCTTGTAAACATCCACAATATCAATATCAATCAAGCAGGACGTAGGGTTTTACTCCATCAAGAGGGCCCAACCTGGTAAACATCGTGTCCCTTGTCTCCTCGTTACCATCCGCTTAGACGACAGTTCGGGACCCCCTACCCGAGATCCGCCGGTTTTGACACCGACATTGGTGCTTTCATTGAGAGTTCCTCTATGTCGTCACCGATAGGCTTGCCTCTTCAATCAACAACGATGCATTCCTGGGTGAGACCTTTCTCCCCGGACAGATCTTCAGATTCGGGCGGCTTCAGATCAAGGGCCAACTCCCTTGGCCACCGGAGCAGATCGAAGCTACGCCCGGCCGGGTCAGGTTTGAAGCTTAAACTTCACGGCCGATATCCGCGGGGACTTGATCCTCGATGGATTCGAGCCACAGCCGAAGGCCGCAAGGCTGTCACGATGGGCATGACCTAACTCGCCACGGACAGCACCTTGAGGTCGCGACTCGATCCGCCCGACTCATAGTCCGGAGCCGATCGTCAATCGAGGACGGATGGCTGGACACCGCCTTTGGGAGCCGCAATTCACGGCGATGGAGCCAACACTTACCTTGTCCCACGTAAAGCCCATGACTCGAGGTGCCGGACTTCGCCGACTCAACCTCCCGCGCGCCCGCCAATGAATCCGATTACGCCGATCATGGAATTCACCGCTATGACATCTTTCAAAGACTCGCTTCTTCGGGCGATATCATAAATTCATTGAAGCATCTCGCTATTCGAGAGCCCTGGCCGAATCCACGCCAGACGGTTGGGAAGCGGATGACGAAGAAATTCAGATCCCACCCACCACCCACTTCAGAGCCACCGCCGATGATTTAACCGACGATTGACCACGACCAAGACATCGACGGTATGCACGACGATGCCGGAGATTACTAAGAACCAGGCTTCACAGACACCGAAACCATCTCGCCATACGACATATACCTGGTGGACACCCCAAAGATGGGGACGGCGAAGAAACAATGGAGGCCGATTCCTTAAAGAACAGCCCAAGCGCCGACGCCACCGGGCGCCGCTTAAATCCCGCCACAAAGAAGAATGGAGATTCCGCACAGAGATAATAACACCCTGCATAAAGGTTGAAGACAACTCCTCCAAAGACGATCCAGCGCAGGAGGAGGAGGAAGCAAGCCTCGTGAGAGGGCGGCGATTTACGAGGTCGAGGATGACAACTACTTACTCCTCCGGAGACGAGGCAAGCCTCGGCGACGACGTAATTTGTCGTGCCCGAGGATCCCGCCCGAGCAAGAGCGCTTTTAGACGCAGCTAATGGCCACGCAAACAGCCTAAAGAAAAGCAACAACAGCTTCAAGCTGATCAAGACCCACTGGCCGACAGATGGACCGAGGTCCTCGCGGCCGAAGAGTATGAACTCGAACGCCCCTCCAAAAGTTACCCAAAACGCAAGTTGCTCCCCCGATTAGAGGAGGCAGCATCACCAGCGCACAATACGGCAGACCGACCACCCCGTGGCCGATAGAGAGGCGGTAAGCCTCCACCAAAACCGCACTCAAGATCGCTTAAAAGCAAGAAGCCGCTGGGGAACGCGCCGAACTTAAGCGTAGATATATTGAGGACAAGGCTAGACAATCCAGATCTATCTATGGATCACGTGGACGCCCCACCACCCACGCATTTAATACCGCCGCACCGGATACAACTACTCCGGCCGGGTCAACACAGCAGCATAACGCCTTCGAAGCTACGCCGCGATATTGCTCAACACAGGCGCCACAAGACCCACTAAGCTTCACCGACGAAGTAATGGATCATCAAATCCTCAAGGGTTCAAACCCGCTAATATCGAATCCCACGATGGCACAACAGACCCCGCGGTCTAGATTGAGGATTATCTTCTCCATATACACATGGACCGCGCGACGCATCTTCACGCCATCAAATATCTCCCGCCGCTTAAAGGACCAGCTCGGCATTGGCTTAAGAGCCTGCCCGCAGAGTCAATTGATGTGGAAGACCTGAAGCCGCATTCCTCGACAACTTCAAGGGCACGATGTGAGACCACCAGACGCAGATGACCTAAGCCACATTATCCAAAGAGCCATAATGAATCGCCAGCAATTCTCGACACGGTTCCTAACAAAGAAAAATCAAATCGCCGACCGTCCGGATGCAGAGGCACTCGCTGCCTTCAAACATAACATCCGTGACGAGTGGCTGGCCCGCACCTAGGACAGAGAAGCCGAAATCTATGGCAGCCCTCACATCCTCATGACCCGCTTCAGGCGGGAGAGGATAGCTGGCTCGCCGCAAAGAATAACCTTAGCAAAACGCTGGCAGTCCGGATACTAAGGACCGCAATGGCAGGTTGCGCCGAAACAAAACAAACGCCGCATTAACGGCGACAAAGAATGAGGATACGGCAGTCAACGCTGGATTCCGAGGCTCCAAACCCGTCAACGGAAGAAGCCATTCAAAAGAACCACTCCGGCCCGGCCCAATTTGGACCAATACTCACCGCTTGTCAAATACATGGTACTTTCAAAAGCCAGCTAACCATACCAACAGAGATTGTTGGGTATTCAAGCAGCAGCAAATTAATCGCCAAAACAATGACAGGGGCTACACAAATGATGACGAGGAAGAGACCCGCCGCCGAACAACAGAGGACAAAAGGGATTCCCTCAAGTTCGGACGGTAAACATGATATACGCAACGATATTCCCAAGAGGGAGCGGAAGCGCACTAAGGACGATACGCCGATGGAGCCACGCCCCAAAAATTTAACCCATGGTCCTCTTCCCGATCACTTTTGATCCAAGAGACCATCCGACTAGTATCCGCCATGGCGGATTCGCCGCATTGGTTTTAGACCCAATCGCTGATGGATTTCACTCACGAGAGTCCTGATGGACGGCGGCAGAGCCTCTAACCTGCTTTATCGTGATACAAAGGCGCAAGATGGGCATAGACCCTTCAAGGATTAAACCTACAACGATTTAACTTCAAAGGCGCCATACCATGTGTCGAGGCCAATTGTACAGGCTCGGTTACATCGAAGTGGCCTTCGATCCCGGATAATTTCCGGCGAGGAGTTAATCTTCGACATAGTCCCGCTCCGAGCTGCTATCACGCCTCGCTGGACGAACCGCTGCTCAAAAGTTCAACGCGTGCCGCATTATGCATACCTTAAGCTCAAGATGCCAGGCCCTCGTGGAGTCATCACGATCATTGGAAACACGGAACGCCCTCCGAACGGAGGAACATACAGCGCTCGCGTAAGTACAGAGCAGCCTGTTATAATTTCGAGTCCGCCGTTAAACGACCGGACACGACCAAACGCTACCGAGCAACATCAACCAAGACCACCGCACGCCTGCGCATCGCCAGAGCAATGCGGCCCCAACCCCAGCCCTCGCGAAAATTGCAAGACATACTCACAGACATAATTACGCCTGGAGATACCATGGGCATAGGGGAAGGGCACCACCACAACAGACTCCAGAGTGCGGTTCGACCACACCAGGGCTCCCAAGTGTGTCGCTTTTTTGTTTTATTTTTTCTTTTTATACAGAACTCAGTCCGTGGCGAACCGATCAACTCATGATGCAACAGCCAGGAAGGACTAAGGTCACGAGGAACACTCGTGGTCTCCATCACGAGCATTAAATTTGTTAAAATACAACATTCCGCAGCCTACCCTCGAGGGAGACGCCTTTAATTCGCCCAACTTTGCTTTCCGCACTATTTGTATCATTCCGATCGATAGCATATCTTCTAATAAAATGCAGCACTTTTGCCTTTTAATCGATATTATATATATATATATATATATATATATATATATATATATATATATATATATATATATATATATATATATATATATATGTTCATTTATTTACATGTTGCACCTGCAGCATCTTGGTACGCCAAACACACCAGGGGCTTATGTCCTCCGCTTTATGGTGTGATAAAGTCCGACACTTTCACAAGTGCGGCACCTCAACTTATAGCATTATATGAATCGCTTCAATCATGTCTTGGGTCAATAGTTGGGTTTGCCTGCCCCATGTTTGGCACCTTACATTTCTGTTCTATCGCTAAGGTAGCACCGAGAGAACCATCGCGATTGCGCCTCGTTCAGCCGGTTAACGCCTCAATGGAGAAAGCTAAACTGACCGCACGATAAGGCGAGAGACTGGTCGCTGTTCGAGAGGTCCTTCGGTCCTTAAAGACCTATGCCGCTCGAGCTAAGTTCGGATTATGTCCGATGAAGGCGTGATAGCGCCTCAATTCGGGTCTTCCGAATACTAGGGGCTTCACCAAATTTAAAATTATAGAATTCTATGGCTAAGGAGAGTGTTCAAGCACTATAAGTCCGTTGCCTTGTTCGTTGTGTTGAGCGCCCCTAGATGGACCCAAAATGGGAACAAGAGTGCTCAAGTTTATCCCTAACACCCCAAAGACTGTGGCATGGGGGCTGAAGCCGACGACTTGCCATCTCTCGATTTATAAACGGCCGCATGTAAGGTAATATTTTAAATTAAACAAGCGTTGCTTAGCGATATGAACAAAGTTTTCAGCACAGGATAACACATTGCGAATTCACTCAATAATTACATCCCTCGGGGCACTCATCCGCAATCTTGCGGCACCCTTCAGACAGCCTTATAGTAAAGTTCGGGCGCGACGATGCTCCTTGCCCGCCGGTGGCGCCGCTGATTAGCCCGCATCCAGCTTGCCCCAATGCACCTTTGCGCTGGCAAGGGCCCGACGAGCACCTTCAATACAAAGGGAGCGCTGATAACCTCCACCTGGGGCATGCATCCACCAGCCGCCGACGAGGCCGGCGTAGCTCCTGTGCATGGCCTCTCCAGCCACACCGACTATGAGCCCTTCATGGCCTGCTCGCCACCTTAGAAGCTCGACCAGCTGCTTCACCTGGTCGCTAGGGGCACTGGATGGCCGGCCTCAAAGATACCGAGACCGTAAGACCTTCTCCATTGAGCTCACCTCCTCGGGTAGAATGCGGCGCATCGTACACGCCATGAGGCAGATCTGCAAACGCCTCGAGAGCTCCGACCGGTAAGTATCACGTAATTTACATTCACATGCTTGCTTTGCATGAAAAATGCCTTACCCGCCGCTATCTTCTTCATCAATTCAACCTCCCAAGGGCCTTATGGGCCTCAGCCTTGGCAGTTTTGGCACTTTCGAGAGCCGAGGCAAGCTCGACTCGAAGTTTTGAGTCACGCCCAAACTCTCATGCTTTTCCATGAGAGCCTCGGAGCCTTGCTCAACCACCGCCACCTCGCCTCTTGCTTTTCTCGCTCGCCTGCCTGCGGCCGAGATTATGCTCGTCATGACACCGCCTCCTTCGTGGCCGCCACCTCGCTCGTGGGCCCCGCAGCACCCATGTTATCCTTGTTATTTTTGTCGCAACCTAAATCCTTTTCTCAGAAGGTACAATTTCAAAGTGGTATTACTCACCTTCTTTGTCCCGAGCTGCTTCTCGGCGCGATCGAGCTCTTTTCTGACCGCCGAGCCTCGCTGCTTAAAGCATCGACCTCCGCCACAAGGCGGCAGAGGTCAAAGCAAAGCAGCCTGCAACCCATATTGAAATAATTTTTAGCAACCCTCAGATATCTTTTTTTGATCCTCATCCGCTTTTCTTTCCAACACCGAACCGAGCATCGTGGGCTACCGTCTATGCGGTATTACATTGCATATTTTTAACTTCTACCTCAAAGCCCGATAGAAGGCTATTGAAGCTGTCAGCCCGCCTTTGGCGAAGCTGCACTTCAATCACCGCACTCATAATAGTGTGGTGTTCTTCCTGATGGAAGCGCCTCGCAGCGCTCTCCAACAAATTGCCCGGCGCCCGGTTGGACGGAAGCCGCCGCCACGGTCTTGCCCTTCGATCGAAGGACCGCCGCCGACTCCGCGACCACCGTGGGTTCCGCTAGGAGTCCGCGATGTCCGGAGGGCGCTTTGGCGCCCGAGCCTCCTGGTGGGTCCTCTCGGGATCCCACTCGGCCTTCAGCGTCCGCGAGGGGTGGAGGCGGTCGGGATGGATTCTACATCCGACGGCCAACAACCCGGCCGATGAAGCGGGAGATCATCACAGGCCGGACTACAGGTAGCATGCGGTGTTAGAATGACACTATGTGACGCAGAAAAGAAATTATAAATCATTCAGGAATCTGGATACTTACGATCTCGCCGAGGCCCGCCCTTGAAGGCTATTCTTCCTCGCCAACGTTGATGTTGGCAGAGCTGTCCGGGAATAGTCCTTCCTCTGACCTTTCGCCTCCCCTTTGGGGAGCCTTCCTTTCCTCTCTCCTCCTCCGGGAGAGGGTCCTCTTCCTCCTCACTTTCGGGAGAAATCTGCCCTGAGTCGCCGGACATCTGAAAACGGAGCTCTTTCGAGCACCCGTGGCCTCCTTCTGGTTTTTCTCTCCCAAGACCACATGCGGTGCCGAACCAGCAGCCTCGCTAGACGAAGCGGTACGGATTTTCTGGCATAGGAGCCGACAGTAATCTGCTCCGCCTTCTTCATCCAGTCCTGTCAAAGGAAAAGGGGAAATTAAAACCCGATAGAGTCAAACTATGAAAACAAGTGTCCCGTAAAGGGGTTGAATCACTTACCTCGCCGGCCGGGCCTAAGTGAGTGAAATCCGCGATCTTCAACATGGATGCGGGGCTTCGCACCTTTGAACAGCACCTTCCAGCGCCTTTCAGACGCTCATGTCAAGAGTTTGTTCAGCCTCGGTGCTGTTCCGGATCAAACTCCCACAGTTTGAATGCCCGCCTTGGCATGGGAGTATCCGCGGACGAGCATGACATGGACCACGTTAACCAGCCTAAGCTTCTTCACCAGCTTCTTGATACAGCCTGAGTCCCGCTGCACTGTTTAACTACCCCACAAAGAAGCCCTTCTTTTCCAGGAGGTGAGCTGCGGGATATCAGATCTAAATTGGGGCCGCCCCATTTAGGGTCACGCTGCTCGTGATGTAGAACCACCCCGATTGCCACCCCTTGACGGATTCCACGAAGGCCCTTCAATTAAAGGACGCTGGGCATCTTGCCCAACATGGCGCCCAAGACTCCGCTTGAATGCTCCTTCACTACCTTCGCTTGACATTGAAGGTCTTGAGCCACAAGTCGGGCGGGGCTGGATGCAGAGGAAGGTTTCGCATACGCACGATAAACGCCGAGATGTTGAGGATGAAGTTCGCGCCAGATCATGGAAATCCAGGCCGAGTAGAACATGAGCCCCTGCATAAAAGGGTGAAGTGGAAAGCCCAAATTGCGGAGGAAGTGGAAAGAAAGACGACCTCTCATGGGGCCTGGGTGGGATGAGCTGCCTCGTCGGCAGCCGGCGCGCGACGCCGCCGGAAGGTATCCGCGCCGCAGTTTGGCGATTTGCTCCTCCTTAACGGTGGAGGCCAACCATTTGCCTCCCGCCCGACATGGTCGGAGAAGGTTGAGACGAGATGCGCGAACTTGGGCGCTGGAGCTCGAAAAGCGGAGATGGATAAGCAAAGGAGGAAGAAGGCGAGGTGAGAAGGTGAATCCTTATCCCTTATATGGGCGGCGAAGTCTTACGCCCCCACCCGCCCGGTAAAACTCGCTATCTCCCAAGCGCCACCATCAATGACATGGTTGGGTTACCCACGCCCGTATTGATGAGAATCCTGATTAAGGGAAACACGATCTTTGCTTCGACAAGACGCGCTAAGGAAACCGCTCGCTAAATGCGCCGAGGTGGTAAAGTAAAAACAATTCGAGTAATGGCTTGGTAGTGGTGTGACGCCATGCCATGGAAAACGCCAAGAGATTGAACTTGTGTATATATTATTATTCTCTACGGTGGAATGTGGAATTTATTTTGCAGAGCCGACACTATCCCGGTGTTCCCAATCTTCTATCATTTGGAGGAGGAACCCGCTTTGCAATGCCAAGCAATATACACGCCGACTTATCGTCCCAAGCCTGGTTCAGGGCTACCGAGGAGTCCTCGATTAGGGGTGTCCGGATAGCCGACTACCATCATCACCGAACTATCATTTGCCGGACTATCATCATCGACCGACTCCAAGACTACGAAGATACAAGATTGAAGACTTCCCCGTGTCCGGATGGGACTTTCCTTGGCGTGGAAGGCAAGCTTGGCGACACGGATATGTAGATCTCCTACCATTGTAACCGACTCTATGTAACCCTAGCCCTCTCCGTGTCTATATAAACCGGATGGCTTTAGTCCGTAGGACAACAATCACAACAACCTTACAATCATACCATAGGCTAGCTTCTAGGTTTAGCCTCCTTGATCTCGTGGTAGATCCACTCTGTAAACATCCACAATATCAATATCAATCAAGCAGGACGAGGGTTTTACCTCCATCAAGAGGGCCCAACCTGGTAAACATCGTCCCTTGTCTCCTGTTACCATCTTCCTAGACGACAGCTCGGGACCCCTACCCGAGATCCGCCGGTTTTGACACCGATAACCGGGTTATCGAGGTTATCTCACCAACAAGTGCATAAAAGAGATTTTGTCGACAAAGCTCAGTATTCCGAACTGCAACGATAAAATTGTGACGACAACACCCTGGAGCTCAACTCCCGGACACCGCCACAACCCCTAAATGTCGAGGCACCAAGAACAATGTTCTCATCACAAAACCATCGGAACGATTCCAAGATACCCGCGTGATCCTAAATTTTTTAGTGAAATTTGAGGAGAGAAGAGTCAAAACTTCTACGCCAGAGACCTCACCAGAGCGATTTAAGGACCGAGGAGTAAAAGAATCCTACTCCGATATATAATCCTAAGACTCAAAACATTTTGTTCTAGACTCAACAACAGCCAAACTACATGATCAATCAAGGGGCCCTAGGGTCGGTCGAGGCTCGATACTAACTTGTCACGCCTAATATGCACCCTATCCAAAGGAACTCGACGGTCCCACCAAGGATAGACCCGATATTGAAACGCTTTTGCAAGGTGGATATCATTACATCAACATTACATAATAGATGGGGATACATACATAAGGCACAAATGCCACAAGAATACATCAACATCATATATAAGATCAACATCCCACTACGGATGAAACATAAACAAACGCCAAACGACATCCACTCGCTAGCCCAGGCTGCCGGCCCGAACCTATCCCCGATCAAGAAGAAGCGTAAGAAGAAACTCCAACACAAGCAAACATCACTCAAGGCCATGATCATCACAAAACCTGTACCTGCAATCACAGGTAGAATATGTGAGCCACGAGGACTCAGCAATCCCATTACCATGGGTATCAAGACTAGCAAAGCTTAAAGGAAAGGAAGGGTAAAGTGGTGAGGTTGCAGCAGCGCCTAAGCATATATGGTGGCTAACATACGCAAATGAGAGCGAGAAGAGAAACAAAGGAACGGTCGTCAACTAGTAATGATTAAGAGGTGATCCTGAACTCCTACTTACGCCAAACATAACCCGTAAACCGTGTTCTCCTCTCGATCAACCCCAAAAGAGACACTCACTACGCGCACACGGTTGGTGTATTTTAGAAGAGTTTGCTTCAAGTTTACTACAACCGGATATTAACAAATTCCCATCTGCCTCATAACCGCGGGGCACGGCTTTCGAAAGATAATACCCTGCAGGGTGTCCCAACTTAGCCCATTATAAGCTCTCACGGTCAACGAAGGATATTCCTTCACCGAAGACCCGATCAGCCTCGAATCCCGGACTACAAGACATCTCGACAATGGTAAACAAGACCAGAAAGCCGCCCAATGTGCCAACAAATCCCGATAGGAGCTGCACATATCTCGCTCGTGGCACACCGGATGGGCCGACGTCGGTTCAAGATAGACCTCGGATTGCTCAGGGGCGCCGGACATCGCTTAGTTGGGCCAAGACTCAAGGAGCACCGTCCGGGGTTAAATAAAGATGACCTTGAGTCTCAGAACCCAAGGGAAAAAGGCTTAGGTGGCAAATTGTAAAACCAAGGTTGGGCCTTGCCGAGGAGTCTTATTCAAAGCGAACTGTCAAGGGGGTCCCATAAATCACCCAACCGTAAGGAACGCAAGATCAAGGAACATAACACCGAATGACGGAAACTAGGGCGGCAAGAGTGGAACAAAACACTGCATAAGGCCGAGCCTTCCACCCTTTACCAAGTATATAGATGCATTAATAATATAAGAGATATTGTGATATCCCAACATAATCCTGTTCACCATGGAGCAATCTTCAACTTCACCTGCAACTAGCAACGCTATAAGAGGGCTGAGCAAAGCGGTAACATAGCCAAACAATGGTTTGCTAGGAAGGGGAAAAAGGTTAGAGGCTGACATGGCAAATTGGGAAGGCTTGAAGAGCAAATGATAGGTAGCGCAGCAAAGCGATAGAACGAAGCAACTAGCATAGCGATGATAGTAGTGAGATCCAGGGTAGCGGTCATCTTGCCTGAAATCCCGCTAGGAAGAAGAACGAGTCCATGAAGAAGATGAAGCCACGAAGACGAACCAAGCGGAGACGAACGAATCCTCACGATCGCAACGAAACGGGAACTATCGAGAAGAAGCACACAACATAGTAAACACACCACACATGAACAAGGCATGATGCACAACAAGCATGATGCATGACAAGGCTACATGAAGCTACTCATGGCAAAAGATGATGCACACAAGACCAACACATCAAAGCAAGTTTAAATGAGGCCAGAAACAACATAGAACAACTCCGGTAAGTCCTCATATGCAAATTTCGAAATTGGTCCAGATCTGAATAACTTTATGTTAAAGTTGTTAAACAGCAAGTTAAGATGCACCACGATGATCTACAAGAAATTCTAGTCAAGTTACATATGAAGTTCATTAGATTCGGAGCTACGACCTAGAAGATATGATCAAAACAAGTTAAACATGGCATTGATGCAAAATGCATTCAAACATCAAACAAACACCTCAAAACAAGGATGCAACATGATAATATGAAACTACATGCAAAATCAAGCAAGTTTCATATAGAGCACACTCAAAACGGAGCAACGGTTCAACACATACACATGAAACAAGTCATGACAACAATCTGTCCAAAACAGCAAGTAGGCATATTGAAAGCACCTAAACAACAAGCTACAGCATCTTAACATGAGAACAAAAGGCATGGGCATGATTTACAGGTAAAGCACAACAAAACATGAACACTGAGCTATCTCTATAAATCACTAGAACATGCTCAAAAACACATGGGAAGATTGCAAATAATAACAGTATCAGACTTTAGCAGAATTAACATCAGGTTGCAATGTTTAGAGCTATCAAACAACATGTTACAGGAACTTATCATGGCAAACAAAGGCATGGCAGGATACTACTAAATGCATAGAACAAAAGTCCTTTAGTGACCATGAGCCAAAAGGATCAAGATATGATGGCACCCATGTAGACATGGCAAGTTATATTACAGATTCATACATGGTAGGAACAACAATAAGTAGGCATGTTGGTGAGCTTGAACCACTCACCACATAGAAATACATGGCATGGAAAGGCAACTCACAGTAAGAATACATATTTATGAAGCTAAGCATGGCAAGAACAAGTTCATAGAGTGCATGGATCACTAACAACAATCATGGCAACATTGAACTTAATGTTAAGAGGCTGACAGCAACATTATTTAGCAAATTGAGAGCAAGATTACAAAAAGTTACAGCAAACTATAATTACAACAAAGGGAATGGATGGATAGAGCATGACATGTACAACAAAACATCCTTAGTGAACATCTCCATATTATGCATAGAATGACTTGTAGTAGCAGGTTAACATAGCAACAAAATATAACAGAATCAGTCAGGAAAACAGCAACATCAAGTACCCTACTTAACAAGCTTGATGCACTCACTACAGGAATCACAAAAAAACATGGCATACACCCCTGTGAAGATGGCATGACATAGCACAAAACACATGTAGAGCTCATGCTCATAGGATGCACACATCAAATGCAACAAAAAAGACAAATCATCAAGTTATAACAGTTCCAGCAGATTAACATCACATAGCACTCTTGCAACGAAGATTCAGGCATCAGGATGACCTCAAATGAACATGATGCAATGGAATAAAATGAAGAACTCATCGAGACGAACAATTTGACATATTACACGCACGAAACGGAGCAGTATGCAGCAAGTTATGATGCTATGAACATGGTATGATAATACTGGAATCTGGGGACTTAGTCGTTTTACTGAAGAAAAAAAACAGGACGGGCGCTAGATACTATTCGACGCACATGGCAGAGTTTGGGCATGGCTCACCATGGGCTTCGGCCCAGGCTGGTGGAGGGCGAGACGGGCCGGCGGATGGGCCCTGGACAGCAGGCCCGCCCACTGGAGGAGTCGTCTCCTCCCGATCCGATCGGGAGCGAGACCAGGCAAGGCGGCGGCGGCGCCTTGGGGCTTCGGCGAGGCGCGGCCGCCGGAGGAGCTTTCGCCGGGCGGGTAGGAGGAGCCCGTGGCGGGCGGCGACGGCCGGCGGCGCGCCGGGCGGCGCTGGTGCTCCGGCGAGGCCGGGCGGAGGAGGCGACCGGCGACGGAGACGGCGCTGCAGCCGCGCTGGTCACGGGCGGCGCGAGGTCGCTGGCGGGGAGCGACGCCGGCGGGAGGCGGACGACGGCGGGCTGGAGCGAGCGAGATCCGGCGGCGGCGCAGGGAGATGGTCGAGGGCCCGATCCGGTTTTCGGCCGCGCGGCGGGACGACGGGGCGCCACGCATGGCGGCGCGCCATAGGCTGGACAGCGGCGGCGAGATGCGTCCGCCGGGTTGGACATGTCCAGGGCGGCGGGGAGGTTTTAGGGTTAGGTGGAATTGATCCGTGAATTTCGGGAGGTGTGTTATATAGGTAGGGGAGCTAGGAGAGTCCAAATGAGGAGCGAGCTGCCACGCGATCGTGATCGAACGCATCGAGAGCATAGAGGGAGTTTGCTGGGTTTTGGGCCACTTTGAAAGGGGTGTTGTGCTGCAAAGAGAAGGGGCTTTACGGTTACCCTTGTTAACTGCTGAGTATCAAACGACCTCCAAATGGCACGAAACTTGACAGCGGTTCTATCGGTGTTATACCAAGGCCGCTTTGACAAACCTCGGTCCATTTCGAGACCGTTTAACACCTGCACATGAAAAGAGGCAAAAGGGGGCGCCGGGAGACATAGGAGTGCCGGATTGCAAAACGGACAACGGGGAAAATGCTCGGATGCAAGAGACGAACACATATGCAAATGCGATGCACATGACAACATGATATGAAATGCAGATGATGACGTGGCAAGGTGCAACACGCAAGCACATGACATGGCAACAACGACAAATAACTGGCAAACACCTGGCGCATCGAATCCGGGGCGTTACACCCTGGTGAAGTTCCTGCGTGCAAACAAGAAGGTATTCACCGAGCCTGCCTGGCATGGGGATCCTTAGCGAATCGAGCATCACCTCCACGCAGCCCCAACGACGCCCCCATAAAGCAAAAGCGAGGCGGCAGTCCACCAAAAGCAAGCCTTCATCGCCCGTGAGACCCGCAAACCAGAAGCCGGGTCATTCGCGAGGTCCGTATCCGGATTGGTTGGCCAAACCTATCGCTGTACCAAAGAAGGGAGGGAAGGAGCGATGTGTGTCGATTTCACCAACCTCAACAAGGCATGCCCGCAAGATCCGCTCCCGCCCCTCACATCGACTCAGATCGTTGATTCCACCGCTGAGTGCGCGACTGTTATGCTTCTTGGATGCCTTCTCCGGTATCACCAGATCAAGATGGCGGTGGAAGACGGGAGAAGACGGCCTTCCTGACCCCTGCAGGGGTGTATTGCTACACGCATGCTATCTGGCTGCGCGAACGCAGGGCGACCTTCCAGCGGCCGATGCACATCACCTTGGGTCCGCAGCTCGAAGAATGTTGAGGCTTACGCCGATGACATTGTGGTGAAGTCTCGGAGGCCGTAACCCTGATACAAGACCTGAGGAAACCTTCATGAGCCTTGACGCAGTGAATCTACGGCTCAACCCGGAGAAGTGTCTGCTTGGAGTCCCCTGGCAAGCTCTTGGGCTTCTCAGATCCCACCGAGGCATCGAGGCTAACCTGTAAAAGGTCAAGGTGGTCGAGGATATGAGCCCGCCAAAGACCCTCAGTGGAAATGCAGAGCTCACTGGCGCGGACAACGCTTAGGGCGCTTCATCTCCAAGTTGGGGGAACGAGCTGCCTTTCTTCCAGCCAATGAAGAAAAAGGACCTTTGAATGGATTGAAGAGGCCGACACATGCTCCAAGATCTCAAGAGGTACTCGACCAGCCCTCCGGTCATGGTGGCCCCACGCCCAGGAACCCCGGTGCTCTACTCGCCGCCACTCCCTTACTGCCAACAAGCAGCTCGTGGCGGTTCGAAGAGCATCAAGCAAAACCACAAGAGCAGCCCAGGTCAAGGCAAAGCAGGGACAAGGAAGACCCACGTAAACCACTACCGCTGTTGAGAAGGGTCAGCCACCAGGGGAGCGACCGGGACTAAGAGGTCCCTCCCCGTATCACCAGCCTCGGAGGCTCCATCGCCAGAGGCGCCACGGTCCCCGTGAGGGCGCCAAAGGCACCGGCGCCCAAACCTCGCTGAGCACCCAAAGGTACTTGTCAAGACGGTGTTATGGGACGCAAGGGCGCTGTACCCCATGCCTCGTAAACTCCTCCTCGCACTATTGGTGGCCTCATGCAAGCTCCGCACTATTTTCGTGGTCACCCCATCAAGGTCGCCTCAAGATACCCTTGGAAAGGGTGCTCAGAGCCCTAACTCAGCCGGAAGGGTCGCTGAATGGAACATTGAACTGCAAGCGCTTCAACTCGAATTCAGCACGCACCGTAGTCATCAAGGGGCCGATTAGTGGATTTCGTGGCGAATGGACGGAGGCACCGAGCCTCAAGGCCGACGAGGATCGGTCCTCTCTGGAAGCGGCGCCGTAAGGCTGGGTCATGTACTTCGATGGGCTGCTTCTCCAGCGTGGCATACTGGGCGGTGCTCATATCTCCCACTCAGACAAACTCTACTACGCCAGCAGCTCTATTTCCAAAGAAGGTGAAAAGGTCTCCAACAACATAGCAGAGTATGAAGGTCTAATAGCGGCTTGAAGGCTGCAGCTGCCCTAGGGGTGAAGCGCCTACCATCAAGGGCGATTCGCAGCCTCGCCAATTTCTCCAACAAGGTGTACGAGCCAAAATATGAGCACATGGAAGCCTACCCACGGAGGTCCGCAGGATGGAGAAGCAGCTGGGGTTGAGTTGCAGATGTGCCTGCTGGCACCAATCAGAGGCCGACGACATCGCCAAACGAGCATCCAGCGGTTACCTCAGAGCCCGGCGTGTTCGAGGAGCGGCCAAGCCCTCGGCCATGCCATCACTATCAAACGCTGCCGCAGCCTCGGAGGAGCTCCCCAGCCACCTGCCTCAGAGCCCCGGTCTGCGGGTCTGCCTCAGAGCGCTACCGCCTCGGACGATGGAGCCTCGTGAGGGTGCTGGATCACGAGCTCCGAGCTACTAAACGCAAGGGACCCTGCCGAGAAGGAGGAGGAAGCGGAGCGGTGGCGGGCAAGCCACAGCGCATCGCATCGTGGATGGAGAGCTCTATCGAAGTGACCGAATGATGTGGCACAACATCGCATCTCCAGGAGCAAGGGAAAGAACTGCCGCGGATATACACGATGGAGACTTTGGGCATCACTGTCATCACGAACCTCGTGGGCAAGGCATTCCAGAAGCGGTTTTATTGGCCTATCAAGCGCCAATGACGCCAGAGAGCTAGTGAAGGCTTGTGAAGCCTCGCCAATTCCATGCCAAGCAGATCCATCACCAACAGGAGGTCTGCAAACTATACCTCTCGTGGCCGCTCGCACTTGGGGCTAGATATCCCGGCCCGCTTCTGGGCGCCAGGGGCTATCGCCACCTCTACGCCGCCGGACAAGTTCACCAAGTGGGCTGATGTGGAAGCCGTCCGCACCATCCCCGCAGTTCTCGCGCCAAGTTCGCCAAGGGCGCCGTGGAGCCGGTTTAGGTGCCGAACCGCATCATCACCGATAACGGTTCACAGCTTCACCAAGAACTCTTCAAAACATACTGCTAACTCGGGAACGCAGATATGCTACGCCGGTGGCGCACTCGGCAACGGCCAGGCCGAAGCGGCCAACGAGAGGTCCCGAGGGGCCTCAAACCGTAACGCTCAAGAAGAAACCGGAGGCCCGCGCGAGGTTGGTACGACGAAGCCACCTCAGGTTGTGGTCCATCCGCACGACCACAACCAAGCCAACCGGAGAGACCCCATTCTTCCTGGTCTATGGAGCCGGCGTCCTTCCTCACGAGGTCGACGCCGCTCCGCACGGGTCCCGATGTTCGACGAGGCGCAGCAGACGCCATGCGGGGCGGATCTCGTGGCCGGGGAGGAGCGCTGTCGAGAAGCTGCGCTATGAAGCGGCAAGGTACCAACAAGCACCGCGACGATACCACTACCGCAACATCCTCCCTGTAACTCTTGAGGTAGGGGACCTCGTGTCAAAGGGTTCTCTCCGTGGAGGGGCTGCATAAGATCTCTCCCATGTGGGAGGACCTGCTCAAGGTTGTTCATGTTTCAGTGCCCGCCCGCCGCTTGAGACTCGTGGAGGGGGTGCCACCCGTAACGCTGGGAACATCCAGCACCTCCGAGGTTTTACCCCGAAAAGGCCCAGAGCCTCGTGAAGCTATCTCTTGGAAAAGGCCCAGAGCTCGTGAAGAAGGCGTAATGCCTGTGAAGCTATCTTTTGGAAAAGGCCCAGAGTCGTGAAGAAGGCGTAATGCCCGTGAAGCTATCTTTTGGAAAAGGCCCAGAGCTCGTGAAGAAGGCGAGTGCCCGTGAAGTTGTCGCTTTTTTAAAAGGCCCAGAGCTCGTGAAGAGGGCCAATGCCCGTGAAGCTTGCTTCCCCAAGAAAGGCCCGGCCTCGTGAAGAAGGCCAACTCCGTGAAGCTCGCCGCCTGTGACACTCTCACGTAATAATGAGTTGGGGCTGTACACGCCTGAGTCTCGTGAGCGCCGCCTCAGCCCTGGGCCCCTCCCACGCCCAAAGGGCAGCACTTAGCTCCGTGGTGAGAAGATGTCAAGACTAGATTAGGTGCCTGGACGCTGCTTTTTCATTTGCTTTCTGCAGCTTGGCTTGTTCATTCTCATTTGAAGTTTTATCGGTTGTTGTCGCTTTTGATTTGTGGCTCTTCGACCTTTCGCCTCCCTACCTCGATTTCTTCTCAAGAAGGTCTCGCGAGGGGGGCAGCCCGAGCGCCTCACAGTGTTCTCTCGCCTTATTGTTCGAGGTTTCCTACCCGGTCCACTACATGCACCCTCCAGTCCACGCCCACGTGCACCACGACACCTAACACAGGACTGGTCGATCACCTCCACAGCTGAGGCCGGGAGCTACCTCTCCAGACTAACCTTCGAAGGACATGAAGCGTTCGACGAGGCCCCGACCCCGGGAAACGAGGGCCACGACGGGCGTCCCCGAGCTAAGTAATTTCTACGCGCAAGCGTGTAGCACAAAGGAATAATACCAAGATAGCAGAAACAATATGATAATTAACAGCAATAGTCCAAGCACGCCCACGCGGGGCCCTACACTACTGTCTCTTTGCGCACGAAAAGGAAAAAGAACAAAACAGTCGCGGCTCGCCTGACACCAACTCGCGGGGGAGACTCGAACTGTCTCCGGAGCTCAGGCGGACTCCCTCTCGCGCTTCACCGGGGCGAGACGGCAGGCAGACTCGCTACCTCCCTCCAGGCGGGCGCGGCGGCGCGGAGGCTGGTCGCGGCCATTGCTGGAGGAGCCGCTGCCCGAAGAAGAGCCGTCGGAGCACGACGAGCCCCGGAGTCGCCGACCACGCTGCTGCCGCCTTCATCGCAGCTGGGCTGGACCTCATGCCACGGCCGTCGCTCGTGGCAGCACCCAGACGGCGACCATCTTCCCCAACACCTCACGAGAGGATGGCATCGCCGAACTTGAAGTGCAGGTGCATCGCTGGCCAGACTGCGCTGCTGGAAAACGCTTGCCACCGCTGCCAGGCTAAGCTCCCGGCCGCAGAGACTTCCAAGCCCAGAGGCCCGGCAGCAGCAACCATCCGCCTGAAGCCGAGGCCGCCTGGGCACCAGCCGAAGCTCACCTAGGAGGAAGCGAGAAGCTGGAGCCGGTGCCGGCGGCTCACGACCACACAACGGACTCCCAGCACCTCTACCGAGTGGAAGCGCGGCCTAGGGGTCGCAAGGTCAGAAGCACCCCCAAAGAGCGGCCTCGCCAGACGCCGCATGGGAGATCACCTCCACGACCGCGAGGAGCCACCATGGGAGCCACGGGGTGTTTGCGAGGACGGCCTCGACCGCGCTTGGGCGGGGGAGAGTCAGGCTCCACCTGGCGAGCCTTCCCCTTCTCCGCGGCCGAGAACCTCTTCGGCGAAGCCATGGAGAAGAAGAAGAAGAAAGAGGAGATGGACTAGAAGGGCAGGCGCCGTCCCGTACTTATAGCCGGGGAAGGCCAACTACCGACCTCCGCGATCGCAGGTAATCATGACCCGCTTTGCATGCAGGGACTTGTCAATTAATGCAGTCGCCGAGGCGTCGTGCGGGAGCAGGGCCGCCCATGTCCAATCAACCGCCACGCTGGCGCCTAAGGCCGCAGGGTTGTGAGGGTCGCGCGCCGCAGACTTGCCCTTCGCTTCGCCGGCCGCCAAGTCCTCGGCGCGCTTTGGGCCCGGGCTATCACTGGTGTTCTGGGAACGGGGTACCTGCACTTGCTCGCAAGTGTGATGTGGCGGGCTCAAGGGGCGCCCATCAAGGCCCATCTTCACTAGCACAAGTTCAAGACCTCGCGAGGGGCCAGCCTCGGGCGCATAACAGAAGCTTCTCGTGCACGGCCTCATCAGTTTTTCACGAGGAGGCGGAGAGATCAAGGCGGGTACCTCATGAGGTGCCCATGACGCAAGCCATGACGCACTAGGGGCGCCAGCGGCGCCAGCCAAGACAAGATCCTCCTTTCCTCTTTGGTGCAAAGGAGCAAGCGAGGATAGAGCATCAAGCAAAGGTGTCCATTTCGTGCAACAAGACCAAGACCAGTCCAACGGCAGGAAGGAAGTCATTGTGGAGCCCAAGCCAAGGCCACTACCAGAGCCTTTGACAAAGCGAGGACAAACTTTAGTCAGATAAGTGTACCAGATGTTCCCTTCAAATGGCTAATTGTTGGCGCCTTCCCGCCAATATTTGGGAAGAGGCCTGTGGTCTCCGCTTTATAAGTAGAGCTAGCAAAAATAGTAGAGGCATCCAATCGGTAGCTAGAGGCATATGGAATCAGCAGAGAGAGAGAGAGAGATTGAACTCCCCCTAGCAGTTCGTCACACCAGCCAAGAACAGACCCATGCGAGGCTGTTCTTCCTTGTATTGTTCATCACCATCGGCCCAAGAGGCAATCCACCACACCACAAACTAGAGTAGGGTATTACACCACAATGGTGGCCGAAACTAGTATAAACCATGTGTCTCTTGCGTTGATCCTTTCGTAGTTTAGATCCGAGCGAGGCGGCGGGGTGCAGGTAGGTAGAGGGCGAGATCTCCGCGCGCACCCCAGTGTTCGAACCTCAAGGGTCTGCCGGAACACGAAATCCGACAGCTCTATCGGCTAAGGCGGCACCAGGAGAACTACTGCGATTGTGCCCCGGTTCGGCCAGGCGAGCACCTCAGTAGAGAAAGCCGAAAACTGATTGTCATGATATAGCGTGATACTGGTCAACCACTGATGAACCGCCGGAATCTTTTAGGATTCCTCCGCATTCACGGCGGGTCGCTCGCCAGCACACACGCCGCTCAATTGGTGAGCGATGCCCCTAGGGGCTATATAGTAGCCCCACCGCCAAACTCCTATCGCTAAGTGAAAGTGATAAAGCATTATAGTCCGTTGTTTAGTTCGCTGCGCTTATCACCTCCTTAATAGGACCAAGACGTTGATCAACAGAAATGCGCTTTCATAACACCCCGCATTATATGCGTGGGGGCCAAGTCAAGACTGCCATCTTTCAAAGTTATATACACATATACATTAACGGCCGCACATGAGGTATTTTAATTTGAAGGCACAAGTATAAAAAGCTTTTATATACCTCAAACTTTGTTTTACAATAATACATGTTATTCAACATAATATCCTCGCGAAAGCATCGCGCCTCTATTAAACGAGCGCCGCAGAACTTCCTCGAAAATAGTGCTCGCAGTACTGCCCCGTCTCAATCTTGGGATGCAACAGCGATGGCCTTCATCTCGCCCCAGTATGTCTTGACACGGCAAGAGCCATCCGCACCTCTATGCACGCTGACCTCTTCATTGCATTGATATGCGCACCGCATCAAGGAACCGCTGCACCAAGCTAAAATAACTCTTGGCTCGGGCCTTTCCGCCACAAGATGACTCAATGACATACTTCACGGCGAGTCCAGATAACCTATTCAGCTCCGCCCATGCGCCAAACGATTGGTTAATTGAAGTGGGCGCCGGATTGTGGAATCGCGACTAAAAGCTTTTCCACTTCGTGATCCTTTGATCTCGGAAGTGTTCGGCGCCATTCACTGCACTCGCCGCCAAGTCCAGATAAGGTCCGCCAGACTCCACAGCCGGGTCCAACAGAGCATATTTAGGATCCCCGAACTTCATCCGCAGCATAAAGGGCTTTCCAGCCGCAATATCTCCGGCCTGATGTAGCTCCTCCTTCATAGCTCTCATCGCCGAGCGAGTATCCTTTGCCTCGGTAGTGGCCTTCTCCGTGTCCTTCTGTTCCGCCCGATCTTATTTTTCAAGAAGCTTGCAGCGGTCGGCAGCATTCTTCAACTTCACAGCCATCTCGCCATTTCCTTCTTGCTTCAGCAAAGGAGCAGCCAGCCTCGCTTTAGCTCTTCACTGCCTTTAAGGCAGCCGATTGCTTTTCCTCCCTGCTCCTTGGCTCGCAAGTTCCGCCAAGGTTCTCCAAGGCAGCGCACCATCTACATCAAGCACACATGTTGTAAGATACGGGCATCAAGCTCCTCTTACCAGTGTCTTCGTGAGAAATTACATACCTTGTGCCTTGTCAAGCCGCTTTGTTGTCAAGCGATGTCGGCATCTGCCATGTCAAGTTGCCGCTTAGCTCGGCAAATCCATCAGTCCGCCAGCCACCGACACTTCGCCACCTACATAGGAAGGGAGACATATTATACTTTGGGATTATGATCCTCCGCTACCGCCATTTTTGACAACGCATGCAGTCTCAGGGCTACTATCTACACAGGCGATCTTATATATGCGGAACTGTCAAAAGGTACATCATTTCGCACTCAAAACCTCGTCAATAAACTCCCGACGGCCTCGCATAACCCACTCTCCGCAGATGAAATCCTTTCAATCACTGCATCCATCAACGCACGGTGTTCTTCTCGAGATCGACGCCACCCGAGCAGATCCTTCAGCTCCTCCGACTGCACCGGACGGTGCCGGACTCGTCCGATGGCCTTTTTCGGAAGCCGGACACTGAGGGCTTTGGGGGCCATACCACTGCTTTTCGCCCCGCCGGATTCGGAGAAACCTCCGTGAGGACACCAGGTCGCCCGCCGCAAGGCGGTATGGGAGGGGAGGCGCTCGCTCCATCATCTCCGCATTTAAGATCCTCAAGATGAGCTCACGAGAAGGGCTGAGATCCGAACTACAAGGTAAAACTTCGTTATCTTCTCTAAATAGAACAGGATGTCTCTCATTTTAAAACTCCCTCTACTTACGGCTCTGTGGAGGGTTGATCCCTTTGGGGCACAAAGGCGCCGAGGCATCCCCTGCCAGCAGGACCTCCGACGAAGATTTCTTCCTCGCTTTGAGACCATGGTCTCCGGTCTTCAAAGGCGGTCCTCTTCTTCCCTCGGATAGAGGAATTTCGATTCATCCTTTCCCGCAGCCTCCTTCGGGAGGCGGTAGCTTTTGTTCCCCTTCGCTTTCTTCCAAAGGCGCAACCCCCAAAGATCCTGTTAACACGGGATCCGCGTGGTCTCGTGGAGAGGGCCGGACACTTGATTAGCTTTGGTTTCGCTTATCCACCCTGTTTAAGGGACAACTCTTTAAGGGCAATTTTATGATAAATATATGGATATCGTGGTCCGGTCCAGGCTACTTACTTGAGTATCCGCGACATTGAAGCCAGACTCAAGGCCCCTCGGTCGAGTCCCGACACATTGTTTGTGATCTCAAGAACAATTTGTACATCTCCATGGGCGCGCCCAGAAATGTTGAGGGCTCGTGGTCCTCCGGATTAAACTCCCACATGCGAGGGGGCGACGCTTGCAGGCAGGGTGCGCGAATCAACATGACCTGCATCACTACGACCAGATTGATGTCTCTTTCTAGGAGATCTCGAATGCGCCCCTGCAACAAGGACACGCCCTGCACGGCCCCCGCTAAACCCTTTATTGACCCATGATGCTAGCTGTGGTGGGGACCCGAGCAAAGGCAGGTGGCGCCACCCACTTGGTGGCCCCGGGAGCTATGATATAAAACCACTCGCTGCATAAGCTGAACTCCTCTTGAAAAGAGCCCTCGGCCATGGAGCGTCAAAGATTCTTGCTTATAACAGCACCTCCAAGACTCCATGTGCTGCCCTCGATCATCTTCGGCTCTACTTTGAAGGTCTTAAGCCACAATCCAAGTGAGGAGTAATACGAGGAAGGCTTCACACACGACAATGAACGATGAGATGTGGAGGATGGACTCAAGCCAAGTCGTGAAATTCCAGCCCATAATAAAACAGAGCCCTCATGAAGGGGTCCGCTGGAAGCCTAGCCTCAAGGAAATGAGACGTGAACACCACGCCTCGCCAGCTTGGGAGTGGGAATAACCTACCTTGAGCAGCAGCCTATGCGGATTTCGCCGTTAGATACCTGGCATCTCTTAGCTTTAGCACGTCTTCTTCCATAACGGAGGAAGGCATCCGCCGGCCATGAAGGTCGGAGCTGGACATCATCGAAGGTCTGAAGCGCCTGAATCTGGAGCTTTGGGTGTTGGAACTCGAGGTGAGAGGCGGATTCGATTGAGATTGAAAGAAAGGAGTAGTGCCTTGATCTCTTTATAAAGAGGTTGAATACCAAGAGCCCTCCCTGTGACCGTTTGGGACTCGCCTTCTATTGAGGAGACATACCAATGGGCACGATTGGGTTACCCACGCCCGTATTGATGAGAATCCCAGAATAAGGGGACACGATCTCTGCTTCAACAAGACGTGCCAAGGAAACCGCCTCGCTAAACAGGCTGGGGTGGGACAAGAAACGATTCAATAAAGACTTGATGTGGTGTGATGTCATGCTACGGAATACGTCAGCAGATTAGATTTGTGCAAATATTATTCTCTCTATGGTGGTATGTGGAACTTGTTTTGTAGAGCTGACACTCGCCCTTGTGTTCAAATTCTTCTATGAAGTACTCGGAGGAGGAACGCGCTTTGCAATGCCGAAGACACCGCATGACCGGACTCGCTGCCATTGAAGCCTGGTTCAGGGCTACCGAGGAGTCCTCGATTAGGGGTGTCCGGATAGCCGGACTATAACCTTTGGCCGGACTCTTGGACTATGAAGATACAAGATTGAAGAATTGCCCCTGTCCGGATGGGACTTTCCTTGGCGTGAAGGCAAGCTTACGATACAGATATGTAGATCTCGGCCCCATTGTAACCCACTCGTGGAACCCTAGCCCTCTCCTTTGTCTATATAAACGGGAGGGTTTAGTCCGTAGGACGAACAACAATCATACGATAGGCTAGCTTCTAGGGTTTAGCCTCTCTGATCTCGTGGTATATCTACTCTTGTACTACCCATATCATCAATATTAATCAAGCAGGAGTAGGGTCTTACCTCCATCGAGAGGGCCCGAACCTGGGTAAAAACATTGTGTCCCTTGTCTCCTGTTACCATCCGCCTAGACGCATAGTCCGGGACCCCCTACCCGAGATCCGCCGATTTTGACAATGACAGAGGGTCTCTCCTGGTTGTTGCTTGATGCGGCGCAGGTCGCCCGCGGCCGGCGGGCGGTCACGGGTGCCCTGGAAGTTGGCGACGAAGCGGTCGCGCATCTCGTCCCAGGAGGAGATCGAGCTGTGCGGCAGGTTCAGGAGACAGGAGCGGGCACCATCCTTGAGAGCCATAGGGAACCAGTTCGCCATGACTTTCTCGTCGCTATTGGCTGCTTCGATGCTCAGCTCGTAGAGCTGTAGGATCTCCGCGGGGTCGGCGGTTCCGTCATAACAAGGGACCAGATCCGGCTTGAACTTGCCCGGCCACGCAATGCTACGCAGCTCGGGGGTGAAGGTGCGGCCGCCGGCCGTGGTTGCCGGGGCCCGTCTCGGAGGTTGAGCTTGGTCTTGGTGAGGACCACGCGCCGCCACCACAGGCAGCGCGCGGTCTTGACGAGGCGGCGCGGGGAGCACAGGTGCAGCTTCTCGCGGCCGAGGGATTTCTTGGCAGCTCTTCGCAAGGGCACCGTGCATGGTGGATCACGCCACGGGCCGCGCGCTTTGGCACCAGGCGCAGCCTTGGGGCAGAGGTGGTGGAGGCGCGCTTATGGGCCACGCCGCCTGAAGAAGGCGGAGGGTGAGGTAGAGAGAGGACGGCGCTGGGAGCCTCGCAAAAGTGGACGAAGCTCGGCGACGCGGTCGAGCCACTCCTCGTAGAGGTCGTCGACCGGGCGGTAGCGCAGGAGCTCGTTTGCCGCGAGGAGCGTGGGCTGCGCATCCATGGGAGCGCGGCGTGCGTGATACGAAGAACCGGTCGGGGTCAGCTATGGAATGGCGGTGCGGCCTCCTGCCGCACAGATGGGTGCATCGAGGACGCTTGCTGCTCGTTCCCCGCCGGACCGGCGGCGGCGTTGGTGGCGGGAGAAGGAGAACGACGAGGTGGCCCGCCGACGGGGGCTGTCTGAGCAACGCGGGCGGTGAAGGCAGCCCGGCGCTCAGTTCGAGCGCGGCGAGCGTCCGCCATGGAAACAACAGAGCGACGGAGTGGTGGATCGACGAAAGGGAAGCTACGGCGCACCCCTACCTGGCGCGCCAATGTCGATCTCGGTTCGTAAAACCTTAAGGTTCAACTGGGTGCGACGGTTCTTTCCTCCTACCGATCCACGCCCTAGCTCGCTAAGATCTCACTTGGATGAACACGATTTAACTCGCAACACATAAAGACATGAGATTTATACTGGTTTGGGCCACCGATGTGGTGTAATACCCTACTCCAGCGCAGTGGTGGTGGATTGCCTCTTGGGCTGATGATGAGCAGTACAAGGGGAAGAACAACCTCCTGAGGTTGAGGTGTTCTTGTGCTTGGTGAACTTGTGCGGTGAGAGCGCGACCTCTCCTTCTACTGTGGTGGCTAGCTCTACTTATATAGGCCCTGCTCCTCTCCCCAAATATTGAGCGGGAAGGGAGCCCAACAACAACGAGCGAATTTGAAAGGGGACAACTAGTACAAGCTATCCCGACAAAAGCGGTCTTTGCCTGCAAAAGGCTCGTGGTGACGCTGCCTTGGGCTCCACGGTGACCTCTGCCTTGCCAGTCTGCTTGGTCTTGGTCTCGGTTCACCGACATGGCAACTTTGCCCGATGCCTCGGTATTCTCGGCTCAAGGCTTTTCTTCTTAGCACCAAAGAGGAAACAAGGATCGCCACGCCACTGGTGCTCACCTCGGCGCCTCGCCTGGTGTCGATCGTCATGGCTCATGGCACAGAGCCTCATGAGGTTTGCCCCGCTTGATATCTCCGGGCCTCATGAGGTAGCCCGAGAGGCCAAACCCGAGGAGGTCTTATGCTTCCCGCCATGAGGCTTGGCCCCTTGTGAAGGTCTTGATTGCCTTGTTGATGAAGATGGGCCGTACGGGCCAGCTAGCATAGCCACGCCATGGTCCGCATGTAGGCAAGTCTGGGGACCCCCATTCCCAGAACGCCGACAAGCACAACTATCCAGGTGGTCTCTGGAAGCATCGGTTAGTCCATTATAAAAGATATCAATAATTTCATTTTTCTTAAGAGGACAATCAAACAAAGCATTATATTGGAGAAGCCTCCCCAAGCTTGTGGGAGACTCTTCTTCAATTTGCATAAAATTATATATTTCCCTTAAAGCAGCTTGTTTCTTATGAGCAGGGAAATATTTAGGAGAGAAGTAATAAATCATATCCTGGGGCAACGCACACAACCAGGATCAAGAGAGTTAAACCATATCTTAGCATCACCCTTTAATGAGAACGGAAATATTTTAAGGATATAATAGTGGCGAGTTTTCTCATCATTAGTGAAAAGGGTGGCTATATCATGTAATTTAGTAAGATGTGCCACAACAGTTTCAGATTCATAACCATAAAAAGGATCAGATTCAACCAAAGTAATTATATCAAGGTCAATAGAGAATTCATAATCCTTATCAGTAACAAAGATAGGTGAAGTAGCATAAGTAGGATCATATTTCATTCTAGCATTCAGAGATTTTTGTTTCAACTTAGCTAATAATTTCTTGAGATTACTTCTACCATTGCAAGCAAGAAAGTCTCTAGCAGTTTCTTCGTCCATAACATAGCCCTCAGGTACAACAGTCAATTCATATCTAGGGGGAGAATCTTCATCATCACTTTCATCAATATTATCAGTTTAAATAATTTCATTCTCTAGCCCTAGCAAGTTGTTCATCAAGAAATTCACCAAGTGGCATAGTAGTATCAAGCATAGAAGTAGTTTCATCATAAGTATCATGCATAGCAGTATGGCATCATCAATAACATGCAACATATCGTAATTAATAGCGAAGCGGATTTAGGTGTCGAAAGTTTACTCAAAATGTAAGGTGTATCAAGCATGAGCTAGATGGCGTTCCTTACCTCCCCTCGTAGTTGAGGGATAAATTTTTGTTTTCGCGTCTTTCAAGTTCTTCATTGTGACCAGCAGATATAAATCCCAAGTGACTCAAAGAATAGAGCTATGCTCCGCAACGGTGCCGTAAAAATAGTCTTGATAACCCACAAGTATAGGGGATCGCAATAGTTTTCGAGGGTAGAGTATTCAACCCAAATTTATTGATTCGACACAAGGGGAGCCAAAGAATATTCTCAAGTATTAGCAGTTGAGTTCTCAATTCAACCACACTTGGATAACTTAGTATCTGCAGCAAAGTATTTAGTAGCAAAGTAGTATGGAAGTAACGGTAATGGTAGCAAAGTAATATTTTTGGGTTTTGTAGTGATTGTAACAGTAGCAACGGAAAAGTAAATAAGCTAAGAACAATATGTGAAAAGCTCGTAGGCATTGGATCGGTGATGGAGAATTATGTCGGATGTGGTTCATCATTTAACAATCATAACATAGGGTGACATAGAACTAGCTCCAAATCATTAATGTAATGTAGGCATGTATTCCGAATATAGTCATACGTGCTTATGGAAAAGAACTTGCATGACATCTTTTGTCCTACCCTCCCGTGGCAGCGGGGTCCTAGCAGAAACTAAGGGATATTAAGGCCTCCTTTTAATAGAGTACCGGATCAAAGCATTAACACATAGTGAATACATGAACTCCTCAAACTATGGTCATCACCGGGAGTGGTCCTGATTATTGTCACTTCGGGGTTGCCGGATCATAACACATAGTAGGTGACTATAGACTTGCAAGATAGGATGAAGAACTCACATATATTCATGAAAACATAATAGGTTCAGATCTGAAATCATGGCACTCGGCCCTAGTGACAAGCATTAAGCATAGCAAAGTCATAGCAACATCAATCTCGTAACATAGTGGATACTAGGATCAAACCCTAACAAAACTAACTCGATTACATGATAAATCTCATCCAACCCATCATCGCTCAGCAAGCTTCACGATGGAATTACTCACGCACGGGCGTGAGCATCATGAAATTTGTGATGGAGGATGGTTGATGATGACGATGGTGACGGATTCTCTCCTGAGCCCCTAACGACTCTGCATCAGCCGCCCCGAGAGAGTTTAGGGCTTGGCGGCGGTCCGTGATCGTGAAAACACGATGAATCTTTCTTTCTGATTTTTTCTCCCCGAACATGAATATATGGAGTTGGAGTTGAGGTCGGTGGAGCACCAGGGGGCCCACGAGGCAGGGGGGCGCGTCCTGGGGGGCAGGCGCCCCCACCCTCGTGGAAAGGGTGTGGGCCCCATGGCCTTGATTCTTTCACCAATATTTTTTATTATTTCCAAAAATAATCTCCGTGAAGTTTCAGGTCATTCCGAGAACTTTTGTTTCTGCACAAAGATAACACCATGGCAATTCTCTGAAAACAACGCCATCCGGTTAGTTCCATTCAAATCATGCAAGTTAGAGTCCAAAACAAGGAAAAGTGTTTGAAAAGTAGATACGACGGAGACGATCACCCGGTCAGGTCACCAACCCGGAGTTCAGCCCACAAGGGTCGCGGCTTCTCAACCAACACCGCAACTCAAGGGGAGCCGGTCCACGCCATGAGACGCCTCACCATTTTCATAACTCCGTATGTCAGTTTAACAAACCGGGATAACTTCGCTGTCAGAGCGACCAATTTAGCTACGCTATCATGGGTTAGACGCCCATCGATATAGAAGCACGCAATGCCGCCAGATGCTAAAACTGCAAAGGGCTCAAAGAAAGCTAACTACTTCTTATAGCAGGAGCGCCCACTCTACCCCAGTCCCAGGTCGGCTTGAGTAGGAGTCGCCATGCTGATTGGCTGCATCCAAAGAGCGCCGTCGACATTGTGAACCGCCGAGCCTTACCACATACAGTGCCCCAATCCCTGTGGAGATCGTTGACTCCGCACGGGCCCAACGGGCGGTTGAGGCGGGAATGCGGGCTCTGTCTCCACCCACTACAAAAAAATACACTTCCGTGATGATACGTGTTTGTCACAGTAGGTCACGTTTTCTGTCATGCATCTACATCCATGACAATTTTATGACAGAATCAAGATAGTCATACATGTGCTGTCGTAGAAGTGTTCCATGACATTACCAAAATTATCATCACGAAAGTGTCCACTTCCATGACGATAAATCGTGCGTCATAGAAGTGCTTTCGATAAGGGTGACCGACACGTGGCATCCACCGTAACAGGTCGCCGTTAACCTATCAGGTCCGGTTTTGGATCCGATAACCCATTAACAGCCCGGACCAATGAGGATTTTCCACGTGTAAAATTGTCAATGGCCGGAGCAAACACGTGTTGGCTCACCGTTGGGTCAGATGTCATCCATTCATTGGACAGGAGGCGCCTATGATACGTCGACATGTGGCATGGCCCAACAGAGGCCCATTCCTGTGAAAAGGGGGGCCCGTTTGACTTGGTCCAATGGTAACGGGCCGGCCCACGGAAAGCCTATTAATGGCCTGTTTGTATATAGCCCATTTATGACCCGCTAACTCACGGCCCGTTACGGCCTACCAGAATTAAGCCCAATAGCTTCATCTGGGCCGTCCAATATGATTCCAGCCCGTTGTAACTTCCGGCCCATGTATGGCCCATGATGTCTTTCGCCCGTGATGAGGCCATTTGTAACTCTTGGCACATTAAAGGTCTGTGGTGAATCTGGCCCGCAATGAACAAAGGTACCGCATTATACCCATTAACGACCCATTATTCCATTGGGCCGCTTCCAACCCGTGTTATCTTTTGGCTTTCTCGTAGCCCATTTATTCTGGGCTTATTTCCAGATTCGTTACTTTACGCCCACATCGGCCTTTTTTTGCTTGTGGGCCAAATTCATCTTAGGGTTACTAATCGCCTGCTTATGCCCGCTAATCCGCTGGGCCATTTTCAGCATCATCAAATACGACAAATTAATGACGGCCCGTTATGGTCGGCTCATGAACGGACGATTCCAAATCTATCCCGTTTACAACCCATAATGCGGTCTATTATAGGCCCATGTTTGGCCGATCGATCATACGACCCCGTAGAAGACACGTAGAAGGCCCATTGATGCTACGACACGTAGAAGGCCCATCGTTTCTACGGCCCTTAGAAGGCCCATTGTTTCTACGGCCCGTAGGAGGCCCATGGTAACTACAGTAAATATGTAGCCCATGGTTATTGTGGACTAGTTTTAAAAATAGGTTATTGCGGCCACTAGCAAACCGCGGAAAAAGAATTGCACTGACTACAAGCAAAGAAATAAACAAGACAACAAGGAAATAAAAAAGAAAGCAACTTACGCTAGGCTATCACGACTATTACACATATTACATCCACTGGGCATCAAAGTTCGCCACCAGTGCAAATATAGGAAACAAAGCCGCATATCATATACACCGGTTGTCAAACTTGGCGACTCAAAGGCAAATAAACGCCGCAGCAAAAACAAGTCCAGAATTGAAACCACTTCGTAAGGCTCAAGAAACAATATCCTGGTACCCATAATGTCTGGCAAGATGCTTAGCAAGTTTATTAACTTTCTCTTGTTTAGCGCTTAAATCCTCCAAAGACTTGTCGTTGCACAAGAAAGTATGCATCCGAATTCCGCAGGACTTCTTTAGTCCTTCGGCTTCTTGCCGCAAAGCACAGCCTGAGTAATGCCTTTAGCTTATAGCTGAGACTAAAGAAGTCAAGTGATTCAGCAGCGAAGTTCAAAGAGCTTGTGCCAGCCGTAATCGCCAAGAATCAACACTACATCAACGCAGATCGTGGGGTTTTCTCACCGCTCACAAGATCGCTTTTTATCATCTTTCTTGAGACCAACTGTAAGTGCATCTAGTGCCCTTAGTGATTTTGGTGTATTGAAGACTTATAGGTTAAGAAACTAATGTGGTTGTGAGTGTACACAGTGTCTATAAGTCTATGAGGAGTTTGATATTTACGAGAAAGTCGAATTCCTAAAAATGAAGTTTTTCGATCAAGACTTTGATATTTTGAAGACTTTCAAGACTTTGAAAGTGAAGAAATTGGTGTGACCTTGAAGACTTGGTATTCATTTGAGGAACATGAAGCATGAAGACTTTTGTTTTGTAGTTTCGCTTTTTTTCTTGAGTAATAGGAAACACCGCATCGTTAAAGGGGTCGAGGAAATACTAAAGAAAAATTTCCATGTGATGCTCAACTCAAAATCCTACACCTACCAATCCCTTCGAGTGAAGCCTTTGAAATCTCATACAGCTTCACTCAATTTCTTCAAAGGATGAGACGGTTCTTCTAGTCACGAGGAATTTGTTCGACCGAGGAGTTAGGAATTCGCCAAAGGCGGATTGCCTACACAAAGGAGGAAAATGATAGCCCCGAGGAATTTGACATTCAAATTTCCGATCATACGTCAAGCGCCACCTGTCCCAAAATATCTTATCCACCTAACGGTCATATCATTGAAGGGCATTTATGTCTTATCATATCGGCTGCTCCCTAGGCTATAAATAGCCACCTCTACAACCACTAGCTGGTTGGCTGCCCGAGAGAAACTTGACACTTGTCATTTGAGAGCAACCCATCCTCCGAGGACTTTGAGTGAAAATCATCGAGTGAGGAAAACCCAAAACCAAACCCCTATAAACCCAAAGTGATTGAGCATCATCAAGAGATTGATCCCGCGGATCCGACGCTTGTTACCTTTGAAGGCTGTGCTTCTTCCAGACGGTTAGGCGCCATGGTCTAGAGCATCCAAGAGGAATTGTGGATCGCCAAGTGACCAAGTCTGTGAAGGTTTGAAGTCGCTCAAGACTTACCACGAGTGATTGACGAGGTCTGTGTGACCTTAGTTCAAGGAGAATAAGGTGAGGACTTGGGTGTCCGGGACTGTGTGTCCTCGAGTTTAAATACTCAGCCGCCCATCCGTAGACGCATAACCGAGACAGCAGCTTGAACTGGTCTACCAAATCATTGTCTTCACCAACCTAATCTGGTTCTATTTCCTCAACCCTTTCATTTCCTCATTATTGTGTTGAGTGTTTGTTCATATCTATGTTTGAAGACTTTGACTGAAGACTTTCTCAATATCCTCAGTTCAATTTCTTAAGTCTATTTTGTCTTCATCTTGTGCTATCCTATGTTTACGCTTTCTGTACTCTTTGTTTGTCTTCATTTCATCATGATGACCATGCCCGCATTCTGTTATGCTTACTCGAGTACTTATTCCGTTGTAAGTAGTTCTTCGCTAAGGAATTTCCTCTCAAAGCAAATTCTCGTTGAAGAATTATAAAATCGCCATTCACCCCTCTAGTCGATATAACGACTTTCAATTGGTATCGAGCAAGGTACTCCCTTGTTCTGCGGTGATTTTGGTTTAACCACCGGAGTTTTAGTTACGCCGACCGCAGGTATGATCAAGGTCTCAGCAGGGTGTCCTACCTTTGATGGGACGGACTACCCCTATCGGAAGAACAAGATGCTAATGCATCTTGAGGCAATTGACAACGATCTCCGTATGTTGTGGAAAATGGTGTTCCTCACCACACCTTCTCCGAATGCTGCCGATGTGAAGAGATTCAAGCAACTTGATTCTCGTTAAGAATATCATATGTGGCCATCTGAGCAAAGGACAATATGGAAGAGTGAGTGCTTTGGAAACCGCTAAGCTCATCCGGGACAGGCTGTCCAAAGTAAATGAAGGAGTCTCAACTCAGCGTGACTCTCGAGTAGATGTTCTTCGCAATCTCTTCAACCGCTTCAAAAGACTCGACAACGAAAAATGTTCAACAAACCTTCGATCGCTTTCACCGATATCTCAAATGAGCTTCAAGCGCTTGGTGCCATCGACATCACCGACCATGAGGTGGTGAAGAAATTGTTGAGATCGCTTGATTCCTCATTTGATACTCCGCATCGATGATACAAGAGCGTGTTGACTACAAGTCACTTGATCCACTGATATCCTCGAGAGGCTAAATACTCATGAGTTCCAGCTTGTCAAAAGAGAGATCTCTATGGTTCTAGCTATAGAAAATCACGCCCTCAAGGCCAAGGTTGTGTCTGAATCTGAGTGTGAAGACTCGTAGTAGCCTTGGAGATCCTAAAGAATTAGGCCAGAGCTAGCACCGCCGTGAAGAAATTCCGTAAGTTCTCAAGACGTGGTCGCTGGAAAATCCTCAAGAAGTAGTGATTCCTCATCCAAAGGACTATAAGAGAAGACTTTGCCACAAATGCAAGAAACCTGGTCACTACATCCAAGATTGTCCTCAAAAAAAAGGAATTAAAGAAGAAGAAACACAAGGATTACAGCTTTGGTGACGCTAAGAAGAAGAAGAAATCGTCAAATCTTCATCATCAAAATCCTCAAAGCCCTCTTCTCACAAGAAAAGCAGCTCCAAAAAGGCTCTGCATTCATTGGCAAGGAAATGGACTCAAGCTGAATCTGAGGAACATGAGGAAGAGGAGGCTCGAAGAATTTGAGTCCGTGTGGTGAGTCTAGCTCGCTACTTCTTTCACAAGAAGTCCATCTTCAACTCGATGAAAATGACCTCACCAACAAAGCTGATGAAGATAGTGATGACTACGCCCCACCTATTGCTTCATGGCAAAGGGTGCCAAGGTACTCAAATATACCTCCTCCTCAATCTAGTGAAAATGAATCGATGAAGATCTAAAGCCCGCTACTCAAAACTTGCTAAGATTGTCAAACAACAAAGGGCTTTTGAAAAGGTTCAAAACATGCTAGATAAGAGTGATGATATGTTAGGTGAAGAAATGGATCGCACTAAAGCCCTCGATCGAAAATCTTCAGAGACTTCGCCTAGGTTTGATAGCTTCAAGGTCATCATAACTCTCTCTTGTCTCGATCATGAGAAACTTTCTTATGAATTTCTTCAAAGAAAGCAAGATCTTGAGAAGCTAAGAGTGAGTTATGAAGATCTTCGTAGGAGCCGATTCATTACTTGCTCAACAAATCAGCGCTTCTCGTGAAGAATTTGTTCCTCCATGCTTAAAGTGCATTGAACGTGAATCGCTAATTCTTCACCGAATGTTCAAATGCTTCAACTGTTACAAATTCTTCACCTTCCTCTCGCTATCACTAATTCTCATCCGAGGACATTGCTAGTATCACCGATGATGCAGGTTGAAGGAATTGTACATGACAGCATGTACAAAAGCCTCAAAGGGCATCGACTTTTGTGATGTGCTTAAAAGCAGATCCTCAATAGAACCCTAGGAAAGAGGGTATTGCCTTTGAGAGAAAACTCAATGCTGATGGAACATATTGAAGCCCAAGCAGATCCCAAAACCTCATGGGTTGCTGCAAAGGACCTCCATTTGATCCATCTAACTTATCTGGCTTTACATCTGAATCTCCTCATTCTTCCGATGAGTCATTTGACTCCAACTATAAACTGTTCAAAATCAGAATGGTGAAGTATTTGCTAGATATGTTGGCACTAATCGCAGAACGGTTCCCTATGAAGAAAATCTGGGTTCCCAAGAAGTGCCTTGAAAGTCTTCAGGTGAATGTCCTCATGACACCACCTGTGAAGAAAAGGAACCCCAGATCAAACTCTTCATATGGACCAAATTCTTCATACGGACCAAATTCCTCACGTGGATCAAATTCCTCAAAAGGATCAAAGTCCTCATATGATTATCATCGTGCTAACAACTCTGTTTCGCAGGGTAGAGCTAAGGGCCATGAATATGTGCATTATTCTTCAAACCAATTTGTTCATAAGTCCTCGAAGAATTTCTCTCCTTATTCATATGCTTACCCTAACCCCTCTTATGTGAAACGAAATGGATTGGCCTCTATGCCACCATTCTCATATGGTGCTCGCAGAGTGATGAACTTTGCCACCCTCCGATGTGGGTGGTGAAGAAAAGAACTAACCTCTTCAGTAGGGTCAGGTCTCCAGACGTGCTTTAAACGCTCAAGAATTTGTCGGGGCCCGACAAAATGCTCGAAGGACGCAGTTAATCATGATGAAATGAACTTTCATTTCACACGCCCTCATACCGCTTATCTGTTATACCGCTACCGATGAAATTCATCTCGATGAACTTGATATCATATTCTTCATCGATGAAGTATATGAGATCGTAAGTTGCACTAATTCATCCGCAGGATGATCAACCCAAAGCCACCGAGTGGGTTCTGATAGTGGATGTACAAATCACATGACCGTGACAAGAATCTATTGATGGATGCCCCTTATCACCGCCACATCTCAAGCATATCATCTTTGGCCGACAAAGGCAAAAGTCGTATTGGTCTTGTAAGGTTGCATCTCTAAGGACATACACATGGACAAAGTCATGCTTGTTGAGTCCTTAGGATACAACCTCATGTCGGGCCTCAATGCTTTGTGATCTTGATATGGTTGTTATCTTTGGCAAGTATCGCTTGTGTTGTGATTATGGAAGCTGACAATTCCAAAGTCTTCAAGGCTTTAGGAGAGGAGACTTGTATATTGTTGATTTCTACAGACCACAACCAGCCGTGGTGTCTACTTGCAAAAGCTTCGTAAGGTGGCTATGGCATCGCGATTTGGTCACGCAGCATGAGGAATTTGCACACGCTTGCAAAGAAGAAGCATGTCATTGGCATTGAGAATGTCAAATTCTCAAGGATCACTTGTGGAGCCCGTGAAGCTGGAAAATGACCAAGGCCAAGCATCCAAATAAGACTATCATGACCACTACTCGTCCCTTTGAATTGCTTCACATGGACCTCTTTGGTCCTAATCATTACTCAGCTTGTCACTAATGATGCATCTCTATATGGCTTTGTTATTGTTGATGATTACTCGCTACACATGGGTACACATTGTTACTTACAAAATGAAGTGCAGGAAGTCTTCAAACGATTTTCCTCGAGGGCTTCAACTAACTTTGGTGTGAAGATCGCACACATCAGAGTGACAATGGAACTGAGTTCAAGAATTCGGTCTTGATGCCTATCTTGATGAACTTGGTATTACTCATGAGTTATCTCGTCCCTATACTCCTCAAAGAAATGGCGCCGTGGAGCGCAAGAATGAACTCTTGTTGAGATGGCTCGCACTATGCTTGATGAATACAAAACGCCTAGTCGCTTTTTGATTGATGCAATTGATACCGCGGCCACATCATCAACAGAGTATATCTTCACAAATTCTTCAAGAAGACTGCCTATGAACTCCTCACCGACAAGAAACCCAATGTGAGTTATTTCAAAGTCTTCGTGCTAAATGCTGGATTAGAGATCCTCATCACAATTCTAAATTTGCACCAAAGCACATGAAGGTTTTATGCTTGGTTACGAAAGGACTCGACACCTACAGAGTCTTCAACATCGCCTTCACAAGATTGTTGACATCAGAGATGTGCGGTTTGATGAAACTAATGGCTCCAAAGAGAGCACCTACCTTCGTGTTAGATGAACCAGCACCGAGGAATCTATCAAGTTCAAGGCAACCGAGGATGTCATTCCCATCAAGAATCTGTCAAGAATTCATTCAGACGCCAAGAACGCCGAAATGATGCACTCAAGATAATGTCAAGATAATGGTGTTGAGGAAAATGATCAAATTCCTCGACGACAACCAGCTCATCCTCGCTGCAAAAAGAAGTGCAAGTTGACAAGATCATCGATGACATTGAAGCGCCAGTCCTCTCACACGCCAAAAGCTTCACATTTATCTAACTTTTGTGGGCACTATGCTTTTGTCTCTATCACAGAGCCCACTAAGGTAGATGAAGCATTTCGAGCCCGAGGATTCAGCCATGCAAGAAGAATTACATCAGCCTCGAGCTCAACAATGTCGTGAACTGGTCAAACGCCCGATCCTCGCAAGCATAATATCATTGGCACAAAGTGGATCTATCGCAACAAGCAAGATGAAAGTGGCCTTGTGGTGAGGAACAAGGCACAACTATTAGCTCAAGGCTACACACATGTTGAAGGAATTGATTTCGATGAAACTTTTGCACCTGTTGCTAGACTTGAGTCTATTCGCATATTACTCGCCTATGCTAACCATCACAATATCACTTTATATCAAATGGATGTGAAAAGTGCATTCCTCAATGGTAAGTTTGAGGAAGAAGTATATGTTGCTCAACCCCCAGGTTTTGAAGATCCAAAGAATCCCGACAAAGTCTTCAGACTCAACAAGGCCCTCTATGGTCTCAAACAAGTTCCACGGGCGGGTATGATACATTGAAGGAATTCTTCGTGAAGAATGGCTTCACACCCGGTTCACTCACCCTACTCTCTTTACTAAATCATATGATGGTGAACTGTTTGTGTGCCAAATATATGTTGATGATATTATCTTTGGCTGTATCGACCAACGTTATAGTGATGAATTTGCCTATATGATGAGTGAAGAATATCAAATGTCTATGATGGAGAGTTGAAATTCTTCTTAGGTCTTCAAATTCACAACAACACAATGGCATATTCATATCTCAGAGAAATACCTCAAAGATGTCCTCAAGAAATTCGCATGCAAGATTGCAAAGGCGCTAAAATTCCTATGCCCACAAATGGCCATCTATGCAATCGATGAAAATGGTATTGACTTCGATCACAAGGTATACCGCCCATGATTGGTTCTCTATTGTACTTATGTGCATCTAGGCCAGATATAATGCTTAGTGTTTGCATGTGTGCCCGATTTCAAGCTACATCAAGGAATCACACCATAAGGTCAGAAGCATATTCTTCGATATCTAGCTCACACACCAACACTAGGATTATGGTACCCCAAGGGCTCTACTTTTGATCTCATTGATATTCGACTGACTATGCTGGTGATCGTGGACCGCAAGTCAACATCCGTACTTGTCATTTCTGACGATCTTTGGTCTGTTGGTCCTCAAGAAACAGAATCGCGATCACCGCTCACTTCGGAAGTGAATACATTGCTGATGGCTCATGTTGTGCTCAATTGCTGTGGATGAAGCAAACTCTCAAGGACTACGGCATCAACGTGAAGAATGTGCCTCTCATCGTGACAATGAGAGTGCCATCAAGATTGCTCACAACCCAGCTTCAGCACTCAAGACAAAGCACATTCAAATTGCCATCATTTTCTTCGTGATCATGTGTTGAAGGGCTACATCTCCATCGAGCATGTGAAGACTCAAGAACAGCTAGCCGGTATCTTCACTAAGCCCTTGGATGAGAAGAGATTTAGCAAGTTGCGGTGTGAGCTAAATATCTTAGAATCTTCGAATGTTCTTTGAAAAGGACACACATCCTGACATTTATGCAAAATTGAAGAAACGTTTTTCTTCAATCCATGAAGAATAACTCTCTAAGTGTGAAGAAATTAATGAAGAATTTGATTCTCAGAACCCTACGACAATTGTATGCGGTGTCTGAAATCATCATTCTTATACGGTGGGACACGCCACCACCAAAGTTGAAAATCTTCAATTTGAGTTTTTCCTTAGTTTTGAAATTCTTCAGTTTCTCAAATTCTTCAACTTTTCAAAATCTTCACTGCTTCCGACGCTTTTCTTCATTAGCTATATATATATATATATATATATATATATATATATATATATATATATATATATATATATATATATATATATATATATATATGGGTTTATGTCCTCTACAAGATTCACTTATGGCTATTTCTTCAAGTGGCTTTTTCTGCTAAGTGAATGTGATCGGACCTTCCCTCTATGCTATACTCAACCCAATCTATTCACAAATTCTTCATGTGCTCTATTTGAAACTCGCTCAAAATCTTCACCGAGTCCTTGTCACCAAGAAATTGCGAACGGAACTTCAAAACTGATCTTATCCAAACTTTCGGTTTTGCCGCCAAACCGCTCCGCATCCCACGATGTATTATTTTACTCACCCACGATCAGACACGATCTCCACTACACAAGACGTGGGTGACACATGTCGTGAGAAGGAGAATGGTCAGGCATGTTCGCCCTAAATCTTCGGCAAACAGTTTTTCACCGCTTCTATATATACCCTCTCCTCATCCTCACTTCTTTACTCCGCCGACCTCTCTCTCCGCCGAGCTCCTCAAACCCTAGCGCCGCTTACTCCATCGTCAGCCGGTGAGGAGGAGTTTTTGCCTCGACTGTCGCTGCTGCCAGACTTGCTACCAAGTTGCTAAAATCTTCACTCCCGCCGTCAGAGCCATCTTCCTCCACCGAAGTTAGGGCGTGAAGATCTGAATGATTTAGCTTCACATCTACAACACCTAGTTCGTCAGGTTCTTCATTTAGGTAATTAAAAGTTACTTTTACTACCCTCGTTGATTCAAATTTTCACTACAAAATCTTCAAAGGTGTTTTATTCTTCAAATCCTCACACACAAACACCTCACTATTTATATGTTTGATTCGCTTCTCTAAGCAATCATTTTTCTTCAAGATTCCTCAATTGTGTGGATCCTCGATCCGCATAACTCGAACCTAAGACAAAGAACGCTTAGTGAAATTCTTCAAGGCTCATCTAGTCAAAATCCTCAAAACTTGTTCTTTTGAAAACCTTCCGAGAACGATATGACCTCTCCAAATTCCTCGCAACTATACTGCTCACAGGTACTCATGTCCGCTGAATCACTAGGTTCTCATCAACTTAACTCATTTGCAGCTGCTCTCAAGAAAAGTTGCATACTCTTCAGAGAATTTATTTGTTCAAATTCCTCACCAAAGAATATGGCGTATGAAAGAAGCCACGTAAAGGAGGAAAGAGGCCCGAGGTCATGACCGCTTGAAATCCCTGAGGAAATATATGCTGATTATTGCACACTGATGAAGCCGAAGTTCGCAAAGAAATAAAAATCAGCGCAAGGTGCGATTCAAAGGATTGAACGGAGATGGGCAAGGAATGGAGGAGTACCGATATGTAACTCCAAAGTACATGAAGAAATTCACACTCAATCCTCCATGCCCAAGAGCTCCATTGGCACCTGGTCAAGAAGTCGACCCCACCAAAGATCAAGCTGCAGTGAGGACTTTCCAAGAATGGGCTGCGCAAGCCAAGTTGGCAAGACAAGCCAACGAGGCAGTGAGGAAATTCAATGAGGACTCACATCGCTGCTGCCCCCGAGGCCTCCGCTGCCAAGAAAATCTATGGCAAAGAAGCCCGCACACAAGCCAAGTGCTTCACCAACAAGGCCCTCAAGACCAAGTTCTCACCGTGCCCTCACGACCAATTCCTCATGCTTCCCCCGCCCTCCAAAATCCTCAGCCTCCTTCAAAGTCCTCAGCAGCTCCTCCCAAGTCCTCAAGAGTTCCGGCTAAAGTCCTCAAGAGCTGTGCATCCGCCACGTACAAAGGACTGCAGGCTTCCATTGCCTCCGTGTTTCAAAGAAGTTCTCACCGCACCAAAGTCTCTATCTGCCCGACTCTCAAGACTAAGGCACAAATGGACGAGGTCCTCGCCTAGTCCTAAGAAGAAACAGGTTGCCTTCCAAGTGCCACCAAGATGATGAGGCTGATGATGATGAACTTGCGGTAATCATCGAGACCGCCAAGAAAGGGCCATAGAGCCAAAGGCACATCTGTACATCGCTGTTGATCCGAGGAAAATCTCGATTACATTGATCTCTCGCACAAGGATCCAAACACTCCTATGCCGATTTTCATCCGACCCGGACAAAGTCATATGTCACCCATTTCATCATCAAGAGAAATGGAAGTTTGAAAAGGCAAGAGAGATCAAGAAAGCTCAATACGTAAAGGAGAAGTTCTCAAGAAAACGTTGTCGTAATGACACCGAGGAACTTCTCAAGGTCCGTAATGAAATCCAAGTCCTCAGAAAAACTTTGATGCTTATTATGCCGATTGGCAAGGAGCCAAAGTCAGATTCACAACCTGACGAAGAAATTCACCAATATTGCAGCCCCAACGCAACATGAAATTCCTCAAGCTGGAGCCTCACCGCCAGATCGAAGAACATGCCAGACCACCGATGAAGTTCAGGCTGCTGAAGAAAATGCTAGTTCCAGGCTAATGATCCCATTCCAGCCACCGAAGAAATTGCCTGGCATCCACTAGTGGTGCGCTCAAGAAATCGAACAAGACAGGCAACCGCATCAGCCATACCGAGGAAAATCAACAAGATTCCTCGCCTCCCACGCCAACACCAACTCCAATTCTTCCATCCGCCTATGATGAAGAAGACCAAGGCTGCAGAACGAGCTGCAAGAAGAAACGGAAAGCATCACCAAGGCCAAATTCTTCTACTGCTAAGAAAATGAAGCCAATGACCAGCCCTTTGAAAATCCTATTGATGCTGTTCCAATTTCTCAATTCCATCAAAGGACCTTGTTCCTTTGATGAACATTATGTGATCCCAAGCGGATCTGATGAAGAAAATCATTATGCTGCTTCACGAGCAGATTGATGAAGAAATTGAAGTGGAAGCAATCCTTCAACCCCAATCATTTCTCGCCTATGCCTCAGCTTCACACCTCAAGAGGCCGTGTTGAGGAAATTGAAGAAGATGTGGATATTGAAGCACAACGCCAGTGATGAACGATGACTTTGGGAAAGTCAAGATCCAAATTCTCCACTCTTCACCCCAATCCAACAGATACCTCAGTCCCCTGCTCCAACAGTTCAAATGGGCTCTGAAGAAGCATTGAATACGGCCTGCTTACATCCCATCTGATAATGGCCCGTGACACTTTTAGGCCTATGGCCCGTGTAGATACCGACCTACTTAAAGCCCATAATTTTATTGGGCCAAACGGGCCCGAGATATATTTTGGCCTGTTAACTGCTTGTCCTATTTGGGCCAAACATGGGCCTTAGGCAGTTTCGGCATGTATTGGCCCGTGAATTTTTTGGCTCAACGCTATCCCAATCTAGGTTTTAGCCTATTAAAAGCCCATTGTATTCTCTGGCCCAGCTGGCCAAAACTTTACTCGGCCTGTTAAAGGCGGGAAACAACCATAAGGTTTAGACCTGCTAATGGCCCAAGATGATTATAGGCCCACGTTTTGGCCCATATGAGTAACGGGCCGCCCTAAAGACCGACAACACTGATCCACTGAACCTTCCGGCCTAAATTACAACATACCGACTGAGGGAGTCATGGATTAGGGGTGTCCGGATAGTCAACTATCACCGCTACCGACTCGACTATGAAGATACAAGATTGAAGACGCCGCCCTGTCCGGATGGGACTTTCTTGGCGTGGAAGGCAAGCTTGGTGATACGGATATGTAGATCTCCTACCATTGTAACCGACTGCGTAACCCTAACCCTATCTCGTGTCTATATAAACCGGAGGGTTTTAGTCCGAGGATCTAACAACAATCATACCATAGGCTAGCTTCTAGGTTTAGCCTCTCCGATCTCGTGGTAGATCTACCGTTGTACTACCCATATCATCAATATTAATCAAGTAGGAGTAGGGTTTTACCTCCATCGAGAGGGCCCAACCTGGGTAAAAACATCGTGTCCCTTGTCTCATGTTACCATCCGCCTAGACGCACGCCGAGACCCCTACCCGAGATCCGCCGGTTTTGACACCGACATTGGTGCTTTCATTGGGAGTTCCTCCTGTCGCCATCTTTAGGCCCGGCGGCTCCTTCAATCATCAACAACGACGCGGGTCCAGGGTGAGACTTTTCCCCGGACAGATCTTCGTGATTCGGGCGGCTTTGCATCAAGGGCCAATTCACTTGGCCATCCGAGCAGATCGAAGCTACGCCCGCCACCAGTCATATTTGGGAGTTTGAACTACACGGCCGACATCCGTGGAGACTTGATCTTCGACGGATTCAAGCCACAGCCAGCCGCTACCAAGACTGGTCTCGATGGGCACGATCTAGCTCTACCAATCAACAAAGGCCTTGAAGCCACAAGAGTCCGCCCCACCTTAGCTCGGCGCCGACTCCCGATCGAGGATGAGTGGTTGACACCGCCGGGCTACGATCTCTACGGCGATTGAGCCAACTCCATCCTCGTCTCTTTGCGAAGACCGTGACTCTAAGGTGCCGGACTCTCTCCGGACTAACCTCCGCTACCGCTAATCGAATCCGATTGGGCGCCGTCATGGAGTTCATCGTCACAGACATCTTTCAAAGACTCGCCTTTTGCGACATCCTCGAATTCACTAAAGTCTCTTTATCAGAGAGCCCCGCCGGACTACGGTCAGAAGGTTGGGATGTGGACGACGAAGAAATTCAACGCCCACCCACCACCCACTTTGTAGCCACACTGCCGATGATTTTACCGACATGCTCGATTTTGACTCGAGGACATCGACGGTATGGACGATTTATGTCGAGACGACTAAGAACCAGCGCCACAGGCAATCGAAGGCCCTCGTCTCACGACATATACATGGTGGACATCCCAAAAGATGGGAACGGCGATGGAACAACGGAGGATGACCTCAAGAAACAGCCTAAGCGCCGCGCCAGCGGCGCCGCCTAAATCCCGCCACAAAGAAAATGGTGATTCCGCACGGAGATAATAACACCCCGACAAGGTTGAAGACAACCCTCCAAAGCAGGATTCAGCACAGAGGAAGGAGAAGCCAGCCTCATGATAGAGCGCAACATGAGGTGGAGGACGATAATTATATGCCTCCTCCTAAGATGAGGCAAGCCTCGACGATTTATGAATTTGTCGTGCCTCGAGGATCCCGCCAACAGAGCGCTTCAAACGCCGCTTATGGCCACCATAAGCAGCCTCAAGAAAAGCAGCAAAGAGCTTAGAGCTGACCAAGACTTGTTAGCCGACAGATGGATCAAGTCCTTGCAGCCAAGAGTATGAACTCGAACGCCTCCAAGAGATACTTGAACACAGTGCTGCTACCCCAATTAGAGGAAGCAGACCCAAACCTACATCACTAGCGCATGATGCGGCCGACTGCCACCCTGTGGTCGCGACAGAGAGACCTCTAGACCCTCCATTCAAGCCGCACTCCGCGCCGCCGAAAAGTACCAAGGCACGGGAAACGCGCAGACCATGAGACATATTGGAGGACAAGGCTAGGAAAACAAGATCGATCTACGGACCGCGTGGGTGCCCCACGACACGTGATGATAACCGTCACGCCGGATACAGCAATTCCGGCCGGGCCGAACACAATAGACAAAGCTCATTTGAGCTGCGCCGGATATAGCTCAAAACAGAGGCGCCAAGACACCCACTATGCTTCATGCATAAAGTGATGGATCATCAAACCTCGAGGGTTTCAAACCCGAAACATTGAATCACACGATGGCACAACAGATCCTCGCGGTTTTGACCGAGGACTACCTCCTCCATATCCACATGGCCCACGCATTTACGATCTACACGCCATCAAATACCTCCCACTCAAGCTTAAAGGACCAGCTCGGCATTGGCTTAATAGCTTGCCAAGAGAATCAATTGGTTGTTGGGAGGACCTCGAAGCCGCATTCCTTGATAATCTCCTGGCACATACGCAGCACCACCAAACGCCGATGACCTCAGCCACATAATTCAGCAGCCAGAGGAATCTGCCGGACAATTCTGGACACGGTTCCTAACCAAGAAAAATCAAATCGTTGACTGTCCGGATGCAGAGGCTCTTGCAGCCTTTAAACATAACATCCACGACGAGTGGCTTGCCCGACACCTATGACAGGAAAAGCTGAAATCCATGGCAGACCTCACAATGCTCATGAACCGCTTTTGCGCGGGAGAGGACAACTGGCTAGCTTGTAGCAACAATTGACCAAAAACCCTGGTAGTTCGGATACCAAGGACAGCAATGGCGTCGTCACCGCAACAGCACAAGCGCCGCATTAACGGCGATAGTGCTGAAGATACGGCAGTCAATGCCGGATTCAGAGGCTCTAAACCCGGTCAGCGGAAGAAGCCGTTCAAAAGAAATACCCAAGGGCCGTCCAATCTGGACCGAATAATCGATCGCCGTGCAAATACATGGCACCCCGAAAACCAGCCAACCACAAAGAACAGGGATTGTTGGGTCTTCAAACAGGCAGGCAAGTTAAATGCCAAACTCAATGACAAGGGGCTGCATAGCGATGACGAGGAGGAGCCCCGCCACGAACAATAGAGGATGTATGGGCTTCTCAAAAGTGCGGACGGTGAACATGATATACGCAACCCACATACCCAAACGGGAGCGGAAGCATGCACTAAGGGACGATATGCGATGGAGCCACGCTCAAGTTCAACCATGGTCCTCCTGCCCGATCACATTTGATCGGGGAACCACCCCACTAGCATCTCGTCATGGCGGATTCGGCCGCATTGGTTCTGACCCAATCATCGACGGATTTCACCTCACCAGAGTCCCGATGGACGGCGGTAGCAGCCTGAA